>LBNU01016434.1:39501-59969 GCA_014162995.1 Artemisia annua | reverse complement strand
CAGGGCTAGGGGATGGTGTGGCAGGTCTAGAGGGTGACTAAGGTTGCCTATGGTGTAGCTAGGGGGCTGCTAGGCCGGTGGTTATGGCGGTTTTACCTTAGCGAGCAAGGTGGTGACAAGGAGGTGATCCACCTCCTTTCTTGCTTGTTAGGAAGGTGCTTAGAGGTGCTTGAGGTGCTTAGAGGTTCTTAGAGGTGCTTTAGTAACTAGGTTTTAGGTAGAGTTTTAACTTAGTTTTGCCTAGAGTGAGTTTTAGGTCTAGCCTAAGGTTTAGTGCCTAGATTAAGGTCCTAAGGGTGCCTAATGACTAATACTAAGTCCTAGGGGGCTTATACTAAGTGATGGTAGCTTATGGTAAAGATTTGAGAAAGTTAGACCTAGTTTCCAGGAAGTTATGACCTAGTTATGGTTTTGTGCTTATGTGACTTGTACCTAAGTTCTAGGGAGTTGTACTATGTTCTAGAGAGTCTAATATAACCTAGAATCACTTATGTAAGTCATACCTAAGCCTTGAACACTTTAAAACATGTATGGATTAGCAATTAGGGTTTTAAAGATAACCGTAAACACATAGGTGCAATTAGGGTTTTCTAGCAAGTATGGTGTATTAGAGTGATAGTTTTCTTAGTGAAAATATGTTTGTAACCTTGACATGATATACCGGGATGTTTACATCAAGTAAACATAGTGGTGTTTGGCATAGGTGGATACGTGAGCTTGTCTAGAGGTTAGTTAGGTCATAAAGATATAGTAAAGCAAAAATTTAGCTCGGGAAAATCCTATAGGCATTTCTAACCTAGATTGTGCTTAATGAGGGCCTAAGTTAAGTTAGTAAGGCCTTTCTAACCTAAGGAAAAGTTAGTGGGTTGTTACAGTCTCCCATCCTTAAAGAAAATCTCGTCCCGAGATTTAACTAGGGTTAGTGGGTTGAGTGTGAGAATAGATGGGGATATTTAGCACAGATTTGATCCTCTCTGTTAGCTTTGTATTTTTATAATATAAAGTGTAGGTCATTAAAGTCTAATATCATGTAATAGGTTGCGTTAGAAAGCGTTTCAAAAGTTATATGTTCAAGTTAGCATAAACTAGGAAGTTCAAGGGCTAAACATGTTAAAGCCTAAATCTAATATTCCTAGTGCTATATTATGTATGTAAACCTTCATTTGAAGGTTGAGTGCTTCATTGGAATAATACACACACAAGTTCTTATCTTAATCATGAAGTCTCCACTCTCTCTCTCTACTCTCTCTCTAGAATAAGCTTGAATAAGTTGTGAAAGAAGTTTTATCCAAGGTCCTACACTCTCGTTCCCAAGTATACTCTGGTCCTCTTTGGGAGTCCCAGCGTACCTTAACGATACGAATCCGGTGGTGTTTTAGATTTTTGACCTCTCGGTCCATGATTTCGATGGGTTCCTCTGTGAAATTGAGCTTATCATCCAATTGAAGCTCTTTTATGGGAATGACTTGTGATTCATCCGATAAACATTTCTTACGATTCAAGACGTGAAACGTATCGTGTATATTACTTAGTTCATCCGGCAATTCAAGTCGGTATGCCACTAGACCAATTCGTTCTAAAACCTTAAATGGTCCAATGTATCTCAGACTAAGCTTTCCTTGCCTTCCGAGATGAAAGACACCTTTCCTAGATGAAACTTTCAACATAACCCTATATCCGACTTGAAATTCTAAAGGCTTACGTCTTATTTCGGCATAACTCTTTTGCCGATCCATTGTGGCTTGTAAGCGTTGTCGGATTTGAACTATTTTCTCATTTGTCTCATGGATTATCTCTAGACCCATAAATTGTACTTCTCCAACTTCGGCCAGCAGACAGGGGATCTGCACTTTCTCCCATAAAGTGCTTCAAATGGTGTTGCCTTAATACTAGCGTGATAACTATTATTATATGAGAATTCTACCAACGGTAAGTGTTTCTCCCATCCTTTTCTAAAATCTATCACACATGCTCGAAGCATATCTTCGAGTGTGTAGATAGTTCTTTCACTTTAACCGTCGGTTTGCTGATGATATGCCGTACTCATGTCTATCTGAGTACCTAAGGCCTTTTGCATAGATTGCCAAAATCTCGACGTGAAACGAGAATCATGATCCGATATGATAGATATTGGCACTCCATGTCGGGAAATTATTTCCTTGAGGTACAACCTAGCAAGGGTTTCCATATCATCCATTTCTCGTATAGGAATGAAGTGAGCTGATTTCATAAGGCGATCAACTATTACCCAAATAGTATCATGCCCGTTGGATGTTCTAGGTAGTTTAATGATAAAATCCATCGTAATTCTTTCCCACTTCCAAATGGGAATCTCAGGCTGTTCCAATAAGCCAGATGGCTTTTGACATTCAGCCTTTACCCTAGAACATGTTAAACACCTGCCCACATATCTAGCAATGGTTGCCTTCATGTCGGGCCACCAATAGTGTTTCTTCAGATCCTGATACATCTTGTCACAACCTAGGTGTATGGAGTACTTAGATTTATGGGACTCGTGCATTATTACATTCCTTAAGTTACCATGATAAGGTAACCATCTCCGACCCTTAATACAACGAGTTCCATCTGAACGTATTTCAAAATCCTTACACATCCCTCGTAAATTCTCAAGTTTACGATCTTTCTTTTCGAGGGCTTCATTCTGGGCTTTGAGTATTTGAGAAGGTAAATTCGAAAGAAGAGTCATAGCTAACGACCTAACTCTAAGTGGTTTGATTCGTTCCTTTCGGCTCAAAGCATCTGCTACTACGTTAGCTTTGCCAGGGTAGTAACGAATCTCACAATCGTAATCAGCGAGCAGTTCTATCCATCGACGTTGTCTCATGTTCAACTCTTTCTGGTTAAGAATATGCTGTAGGCTTTTGTGATCAGTGAAAACCGTACACTTAGTGCCATACAGGTAATGTCTCCATATTCTTAGAGCGAACACTACTGCTCCTAATTCTAGATCATGTGTTGTATAATTTTCCTCATGTGTCTTGAGTTGTCGTGATGCATAAGCGATTACTTTATCCCTTTACATCAACACAGCTCCAAGACCTCTACGCGAAGCATCACAGTAAACAACGAAATCGTTGTTTCCCTCTGGTAATGCTAAGATCGGAGCTTCACACAACTTTCTCTTCAAAAGTTGGAAAGCTATTTCTTGATCTTTTCCCCAGTCAAACTTCTTGTTTTTCTGGGTTAGCTCTGTCAAAGGTTTTGCTATTTTTGAAAATCCCTCAATAAACCTTCTATAGTAGCCCGCAAGTCCTAAGAATTGTCGTATCTCAGTAGGATTCATAGGATGTGGCCAATTCTTAACGGCTTCGATTTTAGCTGGATCGACATGAAATCCTTGTTTATCTATCATGTGTCCAAGAAATTGCACAACACTAATCCAGAATTCACACTTAGAGAACTTTGCATAAAGTTTCTCCGTCTTAAGTAGTTCTAGGATTATTCTCAAGTTTTTAGCGTGCTCTTCCTCGTTACGTGAATAGATAAGGATATCATCTATGAACACTATAACAAATTTATCCAAGTATGGTTTACACACCCGGTTCATGAGATCCATGAAAACTGCTGGTGCGTTTGTCAAACCAAATGGCATAACATGAAATTCATAGTGCCTATATCTTGTTCTGAAAGCGGTCTTAGGGATATCCTCTTCCCTTACTTTCAGTTGATGATAACCTGATCGTAAGTCGATCTTCGAATATACACTCGAACCTTGTAGTTGATCAAATAAGTCATCAATCTTGGGTAATGGGTATCGATTTTTGATAGTAAGTTTGTTCAATCCACGATAATCGATATACATCCTTATAGATCTGTCTTTCTTCTTTACGAATAGGACAAGAGCTCCCCAGGGTGATGTACTTGGGCGTATAAAACTTCGATCGGTTAATTCCTGGAGTTGTTCAGAGAGTTCCTTCATCTCTGAAGGGGCTAACCTATAGAGTGCTTTAGCTATAGGTGCCGCTCCGGGGATTAAATCGATTTGGAATTCTATCTGACGAACGGGAGGTAAGCCAGGTAAATCCTTAGGAAAAATTTCTGGGTATTCCCTGACTACAGGGATCTCCTCCAGTCGTTTTTCATCTGGCTTAGTCTCCGTTACTTGAACCACGAAGACTTGACAACCTTGTGACATGTATCGTTCCGTTTTGATACATGAAATGAAGTTAAGTCGAGTTTTACTTTGTTCTCCTCAGATAGTTAAAGTCTCACCGTTGATAGGTACATGGATGATTTTCTCGTCACAAAGAATCTTTGCTTGATTCTTGGACAACCAATCCATTTCCACAACAACGTCAAAACTACCGAGTCTAATGGGTATTAGATCGATCTCGAAGGGGTGGTTAAGTAAAGTTAGGGTACAACCCTTGATGACCGTGTTAGTACTAACTAAGTTTCCGTCGTCCATTTCTATCTCATAGTAAGTACCTAAAGCTATGGGTTTAATCCTAAGTATAGAGGCTAAGGGTATAGATACGAAACTCCTATCGGCTCCAGAATCAAATAATATTCTAACTAAGTAATTGTTTAAGAGAAACTTACCCGTGACTACGCTCGGATCTTGTGGATCATTCATATCCCTCAACATATATGCTTTTCCCTAGGCACCATCAGTATTTTTCTTTGGACATCTAATTGCATAGTGTCCTTTTTCTCCGCAAGTATGACAAATGACCGTTGCTGGTGGTGGATTACCCCCAGTAGTTGGTCCTTTGTTCTTGCAATCCCTTGAGTGATGGCCCACCTTGTTACATGTTGTACATTTAATGGAACAAGGCCCTGTGTGATGCCAGTTGCATTTCTTACAGAGAGGGGCATTCCCAGCATAACCACTTCTGAGCAGTCTCTTGACTTGGTTGAGGATAGGGGTTGATACGGTTATTACTAGTGGTATTACGAGTGTTACCGAAAGCTCTCCCATCGTGGAACTTTTGTTTATTATCGTAGGGATCTGGCACAGAGTTGTGCTTTGTTACTTGGTCCATTAACCTCAAAGTTATGTTAATGGCCTCCTCTAAAGTTTGAGGTTAGAGGCAGTAAAATTCCCTTCGATACTTCGGGGCAAACCTCCGATGAAAACTTCTATCATCTTAATTTCCAACAGTCGGCATCATTGTAGGACACAAAGTTGCCAACTCTTGAAATCTCCTAATATAAGTTTTAACATCGTTCCCCTTCACAGTCAAGTTATATAGTTCATCCTCCATTTTCTTGACTTCTGTCCAAGGGCAGTATCTCTTAAATCATAAGATTCTTAAATTCAGTCCACGATAACTTGTATGCCTCTTCTATTTCTATTGGTTGGGCATACGAGTTCCACCATGATAATGCTTCCTCGGTGAGAGTACCGGTAGCAAACTTAACCCTACAATCCTCAGTACAGTTGCTACGGGCAAATACTGACTCACATCTCTCAAACCAGTGAATCAATCCTATGGCCCCTTCTGTCCCCTTGAAATTGAAGGGCTGACAGCTCATAAATTCCTTGTAGTTACTCTTCTTCACTACAGGAATTTCGGGGTTTCTAGCCATGTTGGCATCCCTAGCTCCTAGTGCTGCAGTCACACTGTCAGTCACTAGTCGCTGGATGTCTTCCTGAGTCATGGCGGGAGTAGTGGGAGTAACAGGAGTGGTAGCTCGTGTACGTGCCATTCTATAGGTAAAATGTGATAAGAATAGTGTCATAGTTTATGTTCTAATTCCTTAGAACATTATCTGATACCGGCTGGGTAGGGAATCCTAAAACTAAAAGGGAGAATTTCCTAACAAGGTTCATTATATTCCACCGAAGCTAGTTTCCCCCGTCTAAAAGCATAGTGATTCTAAAAGATCCTAAGTTTTTAGTGTTCCTAGGTATGTCTACTTGTTTTAATTTCCTATAAGTTCTAGTTCTTAATTCCTAAGGCAGTCTATAGTGTGTCCTAAGGTAATCTATAGTGTGTCCTAAGGCATAGGGGATCCTAATACGGGATATGAGTTTTAAGAAGACTAAGTATAGGCAAACTATAACTCCTATATTTTATAAAGTAAAAACCTAACAAGTACCCGTTTATACTAAGTTATCTACCTATAAACCTATATTACCTAAGTCTATAACCTTATTTTGATTCTTTGTTATTCTTAAGTTCCTGGATAGCTTCCAAAAGATCCTCTATATCAGACCTATGACTATCCCTAATATCCTCGATAATCATTCCTATAGTGGAAAGTCTAACATGTGCAGTAACTACTTCGTCAGAGTGTCCCTCATATTTTGTTTGCAACCTAAAGATTTGATTACGAGTTTTCTCTAATTCATTTTCTAACCTATTTCTACCTATTCCTAGATCACTAATCCTATTTTCAACTTCTTCTATTCGTCTTAAAGATAACTTATCTAAGTGACTAAGTATTTCCTCTATTTGTTCCTCATGCCTTTATAAAGGTGTTTTATATGAACTACTACCTATTTAAAACCTATGGGGAGGTGAAGGTGGTATAATACGTAATTTCTTATGGGGAGGTGAAACTATTTCGGAAACATAACGATCTTGACTATTATAGTGAGGTATAGATGGGGTAGGGGTTATAGTGGGTACNTGATTACGAGTTTTCTCTAATTCATTTTCTAACCTATTTCTACCTATTCCTAGATCACTAATCCTATTTTCAACTTCTTCTATTCGTCTTAAAGATAACTTATCTAAGTGACTAAGTATTTCCTCTATTTGTTCCTCATGCCTTTATAAAGGTGTTTTATATGAACTACTACCTATTTAAAACCTATGGGGAGGTGAAGGTGGTATAATACGTAATTTCTTATGGGGAGGTGAAACTATTTCGGAAACATAACGATCTTGACTATTATAGTGAGGTATAGATGGGGTAGGGGTTATAGTGGGTACGGTAGGAATATCTCCACCATATGTTTGCATATACCCATTATATGCTTGCATATAGGGATCATTCGGGGAAAGTTCTAATCCTAAGTTAGTTAAGATATTCTGGGCTAATTCTTCCGGAGAATTAGAACCAGAAGATGAGTTGGTAGGGGTAGCTGGGGTATATTCATAACTATCGGATGAAGTATCCGTACCATCGGTATCCAACACGATGATAGGATTGTTAAAGGATGACATATCTAACTGTAATACCCGAAAGAATATCTTAGCATAATTCTAACCTATGTTATATCCTAGAGGCAATACTAATAGTGGGGATTCTATCCTAGAGGCAATAGTGGGAAATCTATCCAAAAGGCAGTTCGGGGGTTCTAACCTAAAGGCAAGTCAGGAATCCTAACCTAAAGGCAAGTCGGGAGTCTAAAGGCAAGTTCGGGGATTCTAGTGGCACAGAGGACTTTTTGAAAAAGTGGTTATAGTTTAGGAAAAATTCTTTTTTTCTCTATAACCAAGGCTCTGATACCAATCTATAACACCCTCATTTTTCTCTGTTCGCAGCGGATTTAGTGTTTGGGGTATTACTTCATGGAAACAAAGATAAGATAATAGAAAACGACTCGAAAAGAGACGTTTTTGAAAAAGGTATTATCATTCATTTATTCATCAAAGTTTTTACAGTAAAAGATGTACTTTTACCAAAAGCGAGGTCCCTAAGATACGTTTTAAGACACAAAACTGATGAATGATAACTATTCTGGACATCCTCATATCCAGTACTTCTCCGTGCCAGGGTTCCTATGGTGCCTAATTACCTAGGATAACATGCTTAAAAGTCAACACGTATATTGAGTGAGAGTCATAAGTTTAAGTAGATAAGGTATGAATACAAGTTCCACATGGTTCAGCTTAAACCCTATGTGTGGAAAGGTTTTAGTGATAGAAGGTATATTGCACTAAGCTCATGAACCACACATTAACAATCCGGGTCATGGGGGCTGCAGACCCAACCATGAGGGGATGGGAAGGATAACTTGCCAAAGTTAATCCTTCAGTGGGTTCAAATATAGTACTTATTGGTACCATCCAGAGAGATGTTAATACCAACGGGAGTTGTCAAACTCCAATAGATCAATCAACTATATTCGCGTTCGCATGGGTAAAATATCCCAAACGATTAGATTCATGAATTTTAGTTATGTAGTGGTGGCAGATAGTTTACTCGTGCAACAACCCAAAAAAAAGACTTGTATTCGGTTTAAAGCATGTATCCCCCTCACAGGGTTGTAAAATATTTAAAAGTGAGGCTATGAAAACTCACCTGGGTCTTAAGGTAAGTAAAGTAGAGGTTTAGACAACTCTCTCACATATCCTGGGGGTAGTGTAGGTGTGTGTATGTCAAGTCTTAGTCTAGGTTTTCTTAACTAATCACTGTTAGGGTTTTTACATATAACATAACACCGTTTGGGCCATCGTAATTCAGAAGTATATGACTCCTCACATAAAGCTCCCTACTATTGTATTATGTTATCAACATAATACCGTTCGGGCCATCATAATTCAGAAGTTAATACTCCTCACACAAAGCTCCCTACTATTGAGTTATATTGTTATTAGGGTTTAGTTATAACATGACACCGTTCGGGCCATCATAACTCAGAAGTATATGCAATAATCGTTTGAGGAGCCAGGGCACTTTAAATCGTAAACCCAGCAAACTCGTCAAAACGAAATCTCCACATAGTACTCCTCGTATAAAGCTCCCTAGTATTGTGTTATGTTTCTAACTCAAACTAGGTTTTATACTTATGAAAATAGTCTGTTTATAACCTTCAAGTTTATATATTTATGTTTTCTACCCTAAACTTATAAACTTATAACAATTAAGCATATAACTTTCTAAATTTTGCACATTTAATCCCTATACTTATATATCTTAGAGAAATGATAAAAATGGTCCTTATACTTCACTAACTTTCAATATTTACCTTTTATACCCTTAACTTTATAATATTTGCAAAACTAGTCCTTTTTAGTTTATAACTTATTTTAATTTCTATCCTAAGTTTCAAAACTTTGCAAATTGAGTCCTTATGTTTATAACTTTCAAGTAATGTTAAAAATAGTCCCTAGACTCTATAATTTTAGAAATTTACCATATATACCCTTATGCATGAAAACTTTTACAAAACTAGTCCTAATTCCAAGTAAATCATATTTTTATAAAACAACTAAGTTTCAAAGCTTATGTTTAGCTATTCTATGTTCAAATAAGTCACCTCGTTCATATTATAGCACATAATATAGCAATTTAGCGTGCAAAATTCTTTTTTTTTAAATCTAGGGTTTCAAAATGGAAACTTGCAAATGAAAAGGTTCAAGGCTATCCTAAGGGTTCTAATGCATGTCCTAAGATTCCTAGGTCTATTATAAGTCTATTAGATTCAAAGTTATAGCTTACCTAGGTCGTAGGAAGGGTAACGAGACAATTAGGGTTTCAAGGGTTTCTCTTGGCTCAAAACCACAACTCAACTAGGCCAAGGCTTCATTACTCGATCTCTAAGACTTCTAAGGGTCTAGTACTACAGAAATATAAGGTAGAGAAGAGAAGAAGAGGTGTGAAGAAGAATGAAGGAGGGAGGTCGCTATTTATAGGGCTCAGATGAGTAGCGAGCAAGAAATGGTGGTGCTAGGTGTCGTGGAGGGGGGAGGCCGAGTAAGCAGGGCTAGGAGATGGTGTGGCAGGTCTAAAGGGTGACTAAGGTTGCCTATGGTGTAGCTAGGGGGCTGCTAGGCCGGTGGTTATGGTGGTTTTAACTTAGCGAGCAAGGTGGTGACAAGGAGGTGATCCACCTCCTTGCTTGCTTGCTAGGGAGGTGCTTAGAGGTGCTTGAGGTGCTTAGAGGTGCTTTAGTAACCAGGTTTTAGGTTTTAGGTATAGTTTTAACTTAGTTTGCCTAGAGTGAGTTTTAGGGCTAGCCTAAGGTTTAGTGCCTAGTTTAAGGTCCTAAGGGTGCCTAATGACTAATAATAAGTCCTAGGGGGCTTATACTAAGTGATGGTAGCTTATGGTAAAGATTTGAGAAAGTTAGACCTAGTTTCCGGGAAGTTATGACCTAGTTATGGTTTTGTGCTTATGTGACTTGTACCTAAGTTCTAGGGAGGTGTACTATGTTCTAGAGAGTATAATATAACCTAGAGTCACTTATGTAAGTCATACCTAAGCCTTGAACACTTTAAAACATGTATGGATAAGCAATTAGGGTTTTAAAGATAACCGTAAACACATAGGTGCAATTAGGGTTTTCTAGCAAGTATGGTGTATTAGAGTGATAGTTTACTTAGTGAAAATATGTTTTTAACCTTGACTTGACATACCGGGATGTTTACATCAAGTAAACATAGTGGTGGTTGGCATAGGTGGATACGTGAGCTTGTCAAGAGGTTAGTTAGGTCATAAAGATATAGTAAAGCAAAAATTTAGCTCGGGAAAATCCAATAGGCATTTCTAACCTAGATTGTGCTTAGTGATGGCCTAAGTTAAGTTAGTAAGGCTTTTCTAACCTAAGGAGAAGTTAGTGGTGATGCGTAGGTTTTGCAACCTTGCAAAAGGTTTTACTTCTCAAGGGATCTTGAAAAGCTTGCAATCCCCACCAGGTATTGTACCTGACCGATGTAGTATAGTGTAGTGGAAAGTACCGGGGGATTGATCGTTCTCTCGGGGAATAGTGTCGTTAGGATTGAAAACTAATCTAATTAGGTCTAAGGGTGAGGGATGATTCTTTTTGTATCTTTGTATTTTATGGAAAGCAAGTAAAAATCTCGGGTATTGGAAGAGTGGGTGGAATTAGTTATTAGTCAACTAACCCAAATAACTACAAATGCAATTAAAATAAAATAACAAGAAAATAAATGGTTGTGAAACTTATAAGGAGAAAAGCGTGTTTACTTAGATTTCATTACTCCCTAGCTATCTTTTACCGGTTGATTAGTTTGTTACAATTGTGTGGATGACGGGTTGTATTCCTTAATACCATTCGTAGGGATGTGTACGATCTTCCCTAACTCTATAAGCGCAAACTTCATTCTATAGCGACACGTTTAGTATCCAAACCATGAAATCACTAGTAATTACTTATGCATTAAATACAACCAAATAATCGTAGTACACATCCGATTCATGTTTCTTAGAACGTTCAAGCAAGTCACCAATTGGAAGTTAGCCAGTTTTTCTAAGCCTAACATCGACATCACCCACCCACAACAATTAAATAACAAACCATCAACCAATAATCAATAGCTAGGATTCATTAGATCTAAGAAAACACAAGAAAAACCTAGCCTAGCATGTTAATGTAAAGACAAGCATAAGATATAATCAAACAACACATAGACATATTGAATGATTTGATGGAAGACTTATCTTTAATTAAGCATAGATGAAACAAGGGTGAAAAACCCTTGAAAAAGGCAGTAAAATCGACCTAGGGCTTTGTGGAAAACTAGAGGGGGGTTGAATAGTTTTACGTCTTTTTAATTTACAAAAACCTTGTTTATCAAAACACCAATTCGAACTTTATGTTTCACCAATAGACTTGCACAATTATAAGTAACGATATCAACAAGTATATGATATGACAAATGTGAAAGTAAGTAAATAAGTAAAAGGATAGAGTTGGAAAAATGGCACCGTGAGACAAAGGATTTATAGTGGTTCGGCTACGAATCTCCTCTTCGTCCTACTCCACTCCCCGAGCACCTAACTCGGGAGTTTTCTTCACTATGTCAACAAGCTCCCTTATGGCGGAGAAAACCTTACACAACTTTTGCTTACACCGGCTTAACGACACAAAGCTAAATGTCGGGTCCTAATAGTAGCTAGAACCAATCTCACAACACACCACGACTTCTTCACAACTTGAGCACACCACAACTTCGTCACTACTTCTTCACAACACAACTTCTTCACTACTTCACTACTTCACTACTTAATCTTCACCACTACCCTACTTCTATTCACAACTAACACTCCTAGAACTACTTATAATGTTCACAACACAACTACACAAGAGCTATACACAATATACACAATCAATATACAATACTTCTTAAACTTGAGGTTGAAGGAGTATTCTTCTCTTGCACTTTGGATGATGGTGGATGATGAGGGATTGAATCACCTGAAATAAAGATTAGTAATCTAATGATCAAAGGGTTTTGGAAGATGTTTAGAGAGATTTAGATCTGAAAATTTTCGTGCAAGAGGTGAGTAAAAATCCCAGATTTAAGGTGGTATTTATAGGGAAAAATTCTGACAAAATCTGACACAGGAGCGTGGCCGGTCCCCTTAATTGTGGCCGGGCCCCTTAAAATTAAGGAGGCCGCCCCTTATAATTAAGGGGGCCGCCCAGCTGTAACGGCCAGATTTTTTTGTCTTTAGTGGGGAAAGTTTATTTGGTGAAAAACTAACTGATTTTGGTTAAACATTTGAATTCATATATTTAGTATGATTAAAACATTTTTCTTTATTACCAAAATTGTTTTTCAAAAATATATAATATGTTTATATTATTAAATAAACTTTGAATTAATTAATTAAATACCCCTTTGATCATGAGATGTATTAAGCACTTGTTTATTCATACCGTAAGTGATTAAGTTGGATATAATGATATAAACTAGCTTAATACTTGTTTACATAATAATCTTACGTTTAATGATTTTCCATTTTGTGATCATCAAAACGTAGAGATATCGAAAAATATAAATAACGTTTTTACGCATTATTTATGTCAACAGGTTTATCCCTAAAGTTCTCGCAAAAGTTGCACACTTTAATGAAAGAAAATCCTAAAATATATATAGATATTACATTCTGACGGCGTTAGGTTATAAATCCTGACGCCGTCAACCCGCCGTGTCTAGGGTTATCGGATCACCTAGATCCACTTCTGACATCGTCAGCTTTAAAACCTTCTGGGTCGTCTCTCTTTAGTGTTACACCTGACGGCATGGACTTTGTAACACCTGACGCCGTCAGGTGTAAACTTCTCAACTCTTCTTTAGGGCATCTGGTAAAGTCAAAATCCAACTCCTTTGTCTTCAAGTGACGGCGTCAGCTTGTAACTCCTGATGCCGTTAGGTAGGATTTCCAGCATGATTTGAAACTTTGTCGTTTTCTTCACTTTTATGCTCCAAAAATGTCCAAAATGCAATGTTTTCCAGAATTCCTCCCAAAAGTACCTAAAATGACAAAAGGAACGATTTAAGGCAATATTTGATCATAAAATAACGAATTAGGGATTAAATGACCCCCTAAAAGCGTAACACTTTTCGACTCATCAAATACCCTTACACTTGAGATTTGCTTGTCCTCAAGCAAATGCGCTTTTATTCCAATCAAAATATGAGCTAGGGGTGATTTAACACTAATATAAAAGTAATTACAACAAATAGTCATTCCACCCTAGTCATAACAAGCACGAAAATCATACACTAGCACCTCACAAATAGTGTTTTGTTAGGAATACATTTTTTGTATAAGAAAGATTCGGTCACCCCCAGATATGATTAAGCATTGTTTAGCTCGTAGTAGTTATATTAGTTAGTAAAACGTAGATTAGTAGTAGATTAGTTCGCGGAAGAAGGACGGGTCTTTACCCACTGTATACCTGATCCGCAGCCCAAGTGGCAAAACTCATGTACATATATACCCTCTCCATCCTTGGAGAGGGTGAACCTGCTCAATCTATTTTCTTTTTTTTTTTGGTTTCATTCTCTCTCTAGGTTCCACTCTCTCTACTCTTTCTCTCTCTAAAATCTCATCTTCCACTTTATTTCATTCTCTCTTTCTTTCTTCTTCTACTATTCGATCCATATAAACTAAAACCATACATGTTATAGATTATTTTGGTGTTCTACAATTGGTATCAAGAGCCAAGGTTACATTTTGGGACTTGATCTACTCGGTTTTAGTTTGGTTTCTTTGTGGTTTTCATTTTGGGTCGATAGATAGTATTGGTAATATCAAGACGCGATCTTTGTTTACGGTTTCATTTGATATAAGGTTGTATTTTCGGGCTTAGAATGGTGTTTTCAGCAACTTATCTTATAAACTTAGGTCAAAGTTCTTAACATATTTGAGCTGCAGTTTTTCGTGATTTTCTTAGTAGCGGTTAAGTTGTTTACATTCTTATCAGCGGTTAGTAAGGTGTTGGGGTAGTTTTTGTGGCGCTTTGCTCGTATTTTGAGCTGTTTTCGTGGGTAATTTTATGGTTTTTCTTACTGGAGATCTGGTTATCAGTTCATGTTTCTTATTAGCGGTTAGTTTATTGGCAGAAAAGGACAACATAACAAGAAAGGGACTGTTTTTGTCTGGTTATTGGTCCAGCGGTTTCTTAAGTAGCGTCTCCCTTGTTTAGTAGCGGTTAAGTTTTCTTTGTGTCTTGACTAAACCAAACGCTGCCAAATTTCATATCATAATAGCGGTTAGTTGTTGCTCAGCGGTTAGATTAAAATCAGTGGTTAGATCAGGTTTATATCAGCGGTTAGTATAGTAAGCGGTTAGTAATTAAGCGGTTAGAAAGTCAGTGGTTAGATTGCATGTTAGTGGTTAGCTAATCTTGTATTTACCCAAATCTTAACATGAACCTGCTTCTACAGTCTTATCCCATGGCCAAACACAGCAAGATTCGAGTACACACATAACCTATATAGATCTCAGCTTCCCTTATTGTGTGGTTGTTCTAACCCATAGACCTTAAAAGATCATTACACAAAAGGTTCTCACATCACAGATCTAAGTTAATGAATAGATCTCAGTTAAGTCTCTCTAATTAAACGGTCCGGTATCTACAATACCACACGAGACTTTCTTCATAGATCTCTTTGAAGTATACTACTTTTTTGAAATATTCGAAAGCTACAAAGAAAAGAACAATACTACATAGTTTCACTCCATTCTCTCTTTCGTTTTAATGAATCAGCAACAAACATATTACATGCTAAATGATCTCAGATTCGTGTTTGGTCTCATATAACCTAATCTTGTAAAATTAATACACGATCTCATCACAGATCTTGTTAAAGCACAAAGGCTTCTTTTTCTTTTCGATAACTTAAAAGATAGTACCAAAACAAGATTGTTTCTGTCTCCTTTTGTATCGGTTATAGAATCTCAAGAGTTAAAACATAGAAAGTTAACACAATTATCTTAACACAAACCTACCTGCAACACTTATAAGATCTTGTAAGTGGGCTTGAGTTAGCAGTCTCCATGACCTCATGTCGAATTATAAGGAACTGATGGGAGATTATCTTTTTGTGTAGTCTACACAAGGAACGAATTGATTATCATAGTTGGAGGCCACGCTCAGGTTGATTCATGATGGTGTTTGTGTGTTCGGATTAATTCTTCACAGGAACGTGACTCTTTGTGCTTTTTTGGGGTTGAGAGAATTTTTTTTGGCTGCGTGTTTTTGTTATTAGGGTTACTAAAGATTAGGGTTATAGTTGGGATAAGTGTGTGTTTTATACCCGAATTTTAGGGTGTAGATTTATTGGTTGAGATTGGGCTTCAGGAATAATATCTCTATTGGACCGAGTTTAGTTGTAACGATTATGTGGACTGCTTAATGTGTTTATAAGATCTGGTCTGGATTTTTCATTCTACGCTTGGACTGCTGGAATACAAGGGACGAATTGTTGTTTTACAAAAATTATCACACATAAATTCTTGGTTAACTTTGAAGTTATGTGATAATTTTGGAAAAAACTTGTGGGATCATGATTTGGTGTTTGTGCTACAAGAATTCGAGATTGAGAATTATTTTGGGTGGTGATAGTGTCGGGTTGATTGGATATAATTTCGAGGTTTATTCGGACTTCGTGATTGGTTATTATTTTGAGTTGAGGATATTCGGGCTTGTGTGGAGTTAATTCTTGAGCGCGTTGTTGTGTGAAATTCAACGATTTAAAAAGACTCACTTAACAACTCAATCTCATTTCTTTATTGTCTCCTTCGATATTTCACGGTTTTTTCTTGATTTTGTAAAATCCCGCGAAAGAATCTATTTCTCGGTTTAAATCATAGACTTGTAAAATCCCGTGCGTGCTTAAATCATGTCGAATCCTTCTAACTCAGTTATATCTGAGATTCTCAAATTGTATGACATAACCGTCGATCATCAGATCTCCAACAATGTACAACAGACTAATGGTTTTCTTTCTGATATTGATAATGTGGAATCTTCGTGCTCGAGTTCTCAAGAGAAAGAGTTTCATCAGCCACATAATAATGCAGAGAAAAGCTCCATAAAATGCTTCCGACAACTTCATTCATACCTCTCGGTACTCTTAAAGGGAAATGGTTTCAAAAGGGGATTCGAACGGGCATTTGAAACACTTTTTGGTCAAGATGTTCAGACTTTCACAGACACAATGATTCTTTACTTAGATCAATTACAACAACAACTTGACCAAGAAGAATCCTCAAAAATTGGATCCATGGCTGCTCTTTGTGTGATTAACAAACAACTCCAAGTATTCCTTGATTCAAAATTCACTCTGGAATATGACCATTACAGTGAGATGACTAAAAGGTGCTTTGCTGATCACACGGGAATTGAGGTTGACACGTTCAGATATACACTCATCCAACTCATGGGTGATGTTAAGGCGTTCATTGAGGAAAAAGCACAACTCAGACGTTTAGATGACGACAAAGTGAAGGGATCTCTGGTACAATCATGTGATGGTATTGATGATTCGGATAAAGCTTTGGATGTTGGGTTAGGTGTCACGATGTGTAAAGGATCAGAGACTGATAAGCTTGACACTACCAGCAGTTCAGTGACTCTAGTCACCCATGGCATGGATGCTGATTTTAGACCGGTTAATGAACAAATGTCATGTGCTGAGGTACCCTTAACTGTTCAACAAAATGTGCTCTCTAATGAACGTCAGCATACTGATCAAATCAAACTCAATTATGACACAAATTTGTTGGAAAAGACTGATAGCAATACCATGTCTAATTCAACAAATATGAGTCATAAAGGGGGAGAAAGTGATCAGGATGCTGAACGTGATGGTTTGTTAAGTTCTGTGTTTACGGCTGATGCTTTTAAATCAAATGATATGGTTGATAAAGAAGTTTTTAATGAACTTTCAAAAAGATTTTTACAGCTTGAAAAACATTGTATTTCTCTTGAAATTGCAATGCAACAAAAGGAAGAAAGTCTTCAGATTAACCAACCATGTAAAAATCCGGAACTTCCTGATATCCGTGAATTCTTTATGATTAATGATTTGAAAGCTCAGCTAGAAACAAAGAACTTGACAATCAATAACCTGAAAAAACGTATTACTGAGTTGTGTGATATGTGTAATGAAGTTAAGGCTAAACATGATTGTGCTGTTATTGAATTGGAACAAAATGTGGCCAAGTTACTTGTGGAAAATGAGTCTTTGAAAGTGAATTGTAAAAATCTTAACGAGACAATCATAGATATGAGAACTAAGACGTTAAAACAAACAAATTCTTTGATTGCCGAAAATGATGAATTCAAAGCTCAATTTCAGAAAATGGGTTTCACAGTTGCAGCATTAAAAAATGAGCTAAGAAAAGCAACAGGGAATAGTGTGAACACTAAGTTTGCAAAACCATCAATCTTGGGGAAACCGGTTTTACCATCGAACAGAAACCATTCAGTTGTTAGACAACCGACTACGTTTAGATCTGAACGAGCAAAATTTTCAAAAACTCGGTTTGCCTCCCAAGTTGATGCGAAACAAGTTTTGACAAAACCAGTCACTACTCACTATTTGCCTAAATGTATTGCTTCTAGTTCTGCTAAGCCTCATCAAGTAGTTACCCCTATAGCCAGCTCCTCTAGGATTAGTTCGAAAACAGTGTTAAAACCTAGCATTAAGGTTCTAAATACTTATGATATAAAGGACTTGTACAAGAACTATGATCTTGAAAAGGCTAGGAAAAGGGCACTACTTCATAAGGATGGTATCTTAGGTTCACAACCGTGTATGATGCCTCCTAAGTTATTGAGGAACTTTGTAAAGGTTCAACCTGCGAAGTCTAGGATTTTTAGTAAGTCACCCACCATGCATGAGAAGCAAAGCAAATCTAAATTTTTTCCTAGGTGGTTACAAACTGCTAAATCAGTAGAGACTAGGAATAACATTAAGTCTTCCACTATACATAAGACACTTAGCAATCCTAGATCTTGCCAAAAGTGGATGCCAACTGGTAGAATTTTTTAGAATGTCGGACTTAAGTGGTTACCTACCAGAAAGGTGTTCACTGATGGCAAAACCATGGTTGACCGAGAAACCCCTAAGGGTTTAGATACTGTTGTCACTAACCCATATATATGCGATCAAGTGTGTGATGTTAGTGCAGGTAGTACTTACTCAGTTGCAGGTACATCAATCATTCACTATATGAGAAAACTCAAAGTCTGGAAGCCTAAAGCAATCATTTCTCCAGCTTCAAGAGTTTTGGAATGTCGATGTTGATGTATGTGCTTTATGACGTCTGAATACATCAGTTCAGGCCTCGTTCTTCATCATTATGACGTTTGAACACAATGGTTCAAGCCTCATTCTTCAAAGACTATGACGTTTGGAAAATTCAGTTCAAGCCTCGGTTCTTAATTTCATCATTATGGTGTCTGCTGACAACACTTCAGGCCCCGTTCTTCAATGAAAAGAAAGGTGTACGATTCAGTGAGCCTTATCTTTGGAAGAAGAGAAATCTTCTTGGTTTTGATCATTCTCTACGACATGGTTCCGTCTCTTCCATGTTCGTACAATCTTCAAGTTGATCTACTTATCCTTGCTCGAATAGACCACATGGTGATTAATGTTTAAAGAATGGTCATACAACTCTCCAACAACACCAAATGCTCCATTTACTAAGAATGACTGGGATTTATGTTTGATGAATACTTCCAAGCTTTAACGAATGTTGAACATCTAGTTTCTGAAGCTCCTTCTTTGGTTTATGTTGGCTCTTGGGTCATCCTCTTCCATCTCCATTGAGCAAGATGCACTAGTTTGAAGTATTTCTCAGAATACTCACGTAACCCAATCTCCAGTTATTCTTCAAGGTGTTAATAATGACTATCATGATAATGAAGCAGCACATGAATAATGATCCGTCTTCTGGTATTCCTTTCCCAAAACCGGATTCTGAAGAATCACCTTCTTCACGGTTTGTTATTCCTTCTAATGTGCACTCTATAAATCAACCACAAGAATGTAAAGAAAAATGTCGGCTAAGAATTTGGAAATGGAATGTTAAGTGATCACAAGAGTTTACTTGGTATTGTTTATTTGAGATTGAAGTGAAATTTTACGGGTATGTGTACTTAGTATCTTCGGGATCCTTGTTCGAGCCTTTGATCTATACATTGACGATGACTTGGGTATCTAGTTATTTTGGTGAATCTTCTCTTCTATTGCCACAAAATAACTATCACATTCAGTGTCACAACTCACACGTAGTTGTCGGTATTCAAGAGGTGATGTACGTCTTATACTCGATGGTTGGATGGTTGAAGAGTAAAGAGTACTTAGGGATTCGATGCATGAAGTCTCTACACCGCTCTTTGTCATACAATGGTGCAAGTTTATGTCACAAAAACGGGGAATTCTACTTCATCTTCAAGTTGGGAATATTGGGTTTACTTCACAAAGTGGTCTTAGCAATAGCCGACTTTTCATAAGGGTTGATAAGATAGTCATAAGAGAGTTTTTCTGTAGCAGTTGATTCTCACAGGATACATCTAAGCATATGTTGTTCTTCTCACAAAATTTCAATTTGTATGTGCAAATAATGTGTGGCTGATTCTGAAGTATCAAAAATAGCAAAGGGGAAGGAGACATACATCGGAATGCACAACGAGTACACGTGATGAGCTTTATACTTCTTCCTAACTGAAGTTATCCCGGGAAGTTAAATGTCATAACCGCAGAGAAGATCAGTGTTCTAACTCGTTCTTTTGGTGTATTATTCTACCTACGTGGGGGAAGAGATGTAAGAAACAGTTTCTGATGATGAAAGAGGTACAAGTGTGCTTCAGGTTTTTGAGCTTCATAGAATGAGACTGATTGCATCATTTCAACTACTTGGGGGAATTGGTCTCTGGATACTTTTGGTACGCATTACTTCAGCCTTTCAGCTAGAAGAAAGATGAGAAGAACTATTCAAGCGTGAGATGATACTTTGCTAAGCTACCAAAGCTTTATAATGAGGAGGCTATAATTCGACGATTTGGTGGTGCCTAGTGATTAACTCAGCGGTGAGATTCTAGTGATTTGTTAACTACTTGCGCTTGGTGAATTGTTGTAACTTAAGTCGTTTCGATTAGTCTGATTGTAATTTGACGTTGTGAGTTAATCCTTACGACTTGACTCATTACAATCAGATCTATTGTAACTTGACTTGTCGCAACCTGACACTTAGTGCAGATTGTGATATATCCAAGATCTCACTCTAAGTCATAATCGCATATCACATCTTTCGGTTTCTTTTGTTGACTTTAGTAAAAT
>LBNU01016433.1:0-13024 GCA_014162995.1 Artemisia annua | reverse complement strand
TTTAAGACAAGAAAGCGGTAAACGGGCTAGGAGTGAGAATTTAACAAGCAACGAATATGGGAGATATACGGGAACCGATTGGATAAACACTATGACACACGACGAGTTCAAGAATTTTGATGTTTTGAATTGGTGGAAACAAAGGGAATCTCAATTTCCCATTCTAGCCCGTATGGCCCGGGATTTACTAAGCGTACAAGCTTCAACCGTTGCTTCGGAGTCTGCTTTTTCTACTAGTGGAAGGGTGTTGTCGGTAAGAAGAACAAGACTCACACCTCTATCTTTGGAGATGTGTATTTGCTTAAAGGATTATTTAGATGGGAATGAACGTATACAAGACGTTTCAATACTTGAAGAACCGATGGACTACGAAAAACAATTACAAGAGATCGAGGTGGAAGAAGGTTATGCAATCAATCTTACCGAAGAAGAAGTCGCTTACGATGAAGAAACAAATGCCGCAAGAGCCGCCGTTGAAGTTGAAGTTGAAGATGAAGATGAAGATGAAACCCAACAAGAATAAATAGTCGAAATGTAATAAATTTGTGAACCGGAACCTTTATGTGTAACGTTTATTAGTTTTTTTTTAATAAAAGTCGAAGTTTATTAAGTTTATTGTGTGGAAAACGCGAACGAAAAAAAAACCAAAAATTCAAAATTTTACATGCCCACTGTGAAGACAGTGAACTAAATGCTATATATTTCATTTTCTCATTTGCTTCCTTATGTTTTTTTCACTGCAAACCAAATCAAAGTGCACTTGGGCCTTAAGCCCACTTATCTAAGTTTGCAAAAAAAATTTGGATACCAGGCCACGCTTATTGTTCCTTCTTCTTTTTTTTTTTTTTTTCACTGCAAACCTGCCAAACCAATTGCATAGTTGACCGGTTCTTGGGATCCGGTTTGACCGGTTCTTAGGATCCGATCCGGTTCGCTTCCAAACCGGAACCGGTGCTACCGGTCCGGGTTTTTTGGGGGCCGGATCCGGAAATATCCGATCTGGTTCGGAACCGAATCCGGTTCCTTGACTTTGACTCTTATCCGGATCCGGTTTGGATCCGGTTCAGGTGTTTTTTGGATCCAGGTTTTGGCCACCTCTAGCAGCAAGCATAATGAATCACCTGATGAGTGAAGCTTTACATGAATAAGTAGTTAGGGAAATTGTAATAAATTGGATCCTAATAGTTGATAGGATTCTGGGGTTTCATACCTTTAGACAATACTCATGTTTAGTTATCGGTTTTCCTATTATGAATGGATTGCCTTTGTTTCCATATTCAATCCCTGCAAATCCAGTATAACTTAAACATATTTAAAATTATTCAATTCCTGCAAATTCAGTATAACTTAACCATATTTAGAATTATTGTCCTGCAAGCCAAAGCATATGTGGGATTCTCTATGCTTATGGCTGCTCTTGCTAGGAAAAAAAGATAAACAGATATTCTTCGGCATGCAAATATTAGTTGTTACATGTAAAATAAGAAACTCACACGCCTCACATTTATGGTTGTATTATTTACTGATCCACTAACATGCAAATATTTGTGGTCATGGCGGTCAACAATGGTCAAAATTGTCGATCTTGCCGGAAATACCAAAACTCGTCGTAAACTTGTTTAAATCACTTATAGTTGTTGTATTACAAGTTGTTTTCTAAAGAATATCGTGCTGGGTATACGTAAAACTCGTCGGAAATACCCAAAAATTGTCAGAAATACCAATCCGATTAATCACCAGTTAATCCCGCCTAAACCGATTACAAGCTACAAGGTAATCGAGCGATCAACTACCGATTCGCGATTTTTGCAACCTTGATGTATAGTAACACAAGCTTTTATGGCTCGCGAGTTCACAAATCTAATTTTAACCCTCAAAGAAGACTTATACCGAGTACATTTTGTTAATATTTCGGGTCTACCTTAAGTTACCTCGTTAGTCAGCTTGTGTCCACGACTCGATTGAAGTGTACAATTATAAACAACAAATATTAATTCAACGCAACAATTATATTTGTTTTGGCTATTAGTCATGCACTACTTCTGACAATTTTTTGGTACATTTGTAGTTTAAGAGTGAAAGCTTAATGTAACAATCACTCTTTCTATGTGTCTTAATTTTGAGTATTATTAGGCACCACCGGAAAGACAAAGAGGGTGAAATTGAGCCATCGAAACTTAATATCTACGATCGTTGGAGCATTTTATGGCCGTAAACCTAGGTCATCGTCGTCACCAGCAGTGCACCTATCCACAGTGCCGTACTTTCATGTGTATGGGTTCATGTTGTGTTTAAGGATGGTGGCGTTTGGTGAGAGTTTAGTTTCGATAGCTAAGTTTGATTTGGGAGTGATGGTGATCGAGGTTGATTGAGGAGTTTAGTGTTACTCACTTGGCAGTAGCACCACCAGTGGTTGCGGCATTGTTGGACGAAAATAATGAGTGTTTGGTTAACAGTGTTGATTAGAAGTCTCGAGTCTGTTGCTAGTGGCGGAGCACCGATCATGGTGGCCTTGATTAATAAATTTAGGAGACGGCTTCCTAATGTGTCATTCTTGCAGGTAAGTTGCATTACAATCTTGGCGGTGATTCCGTATATATTTCACCCCTCCATCTTAGACAAAGAAACAAAAGTGCTTGAGTTCTAAGTAAAAACGGTGTGTGTAATTTTTCGGGTTTCCAGATGAGGTTGCATGGCAAGTGCCCATGGGGTTTGTGGTTAGAAGAAAAGGTAGCACCATTGATGAAGCACAAGTGAAAGATTTTGTGGCATTGTTGGACGAAAATAATGAGCGTTTGGTTAACAGTGTTGATTGGAAGTCTCGAGTCTGTTGCTAGTGGCGGAGCACCGGTGGCCGTGATTAATAAATTTAGGAGACGGCTTCCTAATGTGTCATTCTTGCAGGTAAGTTGCATTACAATCTTGGCGGTGATTCCGTATATATTTCACCCCTCCATCTTAGACAAAGAAACAAAAGTGCTTGAGTTCTAAGTAAAAACGGTGTGTGTAATTTTTCGGGTTTCCAGATGAGGTTGCATGGCAAGTGCCCATGGGGTTTGTGGTTAGAAGAAAAGGTAGCACCATTGATGAAGCACAAGTGAAAGATTTTGTGGCATTGTTGGACGAAAATAATGAGCGTTTGGTTAACAGTGTTGATTGGAAGTCTCGAGTCTGTTGCTAGTGGCGGAGCACCGGTGGCCGTGATTAATAAATTTAAGAGACGGTTTCCTAATGTGTCATTCTTGCAGGTAAGTTGCATTACAATCTTGGCGTGCAACCTTGATTAATATTTTTTTTCTTTATTTGAGTGTTTATTGGTGTACTAATGCAATTGGCACATGGTTAACGATTGCTAGTCGTATGGATTAACCGAAACCAGGGGTGAGATAGCACGAGGTGCAAGTCCGTGTGAAAGCATGATACCTGGTACCTTAGGGCGGCTCATAGCCAATTGTGAAGCCAAGATAGTTGATCCCAACACTGCGGTTAGTTTACCTCCGATGAATCATGGTGAACTATTGGTTAGAGGTCCATTCATAATGGAAGGTTATATATATCTTGGGACTTTTATGTTATGAGTTTACTGTAAATTCTTTGCTGAATGTGTTGATTTGGTTGATCAGGGTATGTTGATGATAAAGAAGTTATCGCTACAATGGTGGACTCAGAAGGATGGTTCAAAACAGGCGATATTTGTTACTTTGACAATGAAGGCTTCTTATTTGTTGTAGATCGGTTAAAAGAGTTGATTAAATATAAAAATTAAAAGGTACAACATGCAGTCATGCATTCAAGTCCTTAAATAGTAAACGCAGGACTTGAACAATTTTTATACATCATTAGGTGCCACCGGTAGAATTGGAACACATTCTGCATTCGCATCCTAACATAACCAAAGCAGCGGTGATTCCGTATATATTTCACCCCTCCATCTTAGACACAGAAACAAAAGGGCTTGAGTTCTAAGTAAAAACGGTGTGTGTAATTTTTCGGGTATCCAGAAACAAAAGGGCTTGAGTTCTAAGCAGCGGTGATTCCGTATATATTACACCCCTCCATCTTAAACATATGACAAATTGTAATTGCAATAATTTCTGGCCATTGATGCCGAAGAAAATTCTCAAACTGAAATATAATAATCAGAGTTTATTCTATGTCAGCAACTCAAGCAGCTGCTCCTCAAGGTTGGAAAAATAGTAAATGGTAGCAAAAAGAAGTCAGGAATAAGCCGTTCCGATAATGTATCGGGTTTACATACAACATTTAAAACATCAGAAAGTAAAGTAGATCAGTTACGAGGATAGAACTTTCTGCATCTCAGCAGTCACTTCCTTTGGGGGTTTCTCTGCAGGAAGCGTTGCAACAACGCCCTTCGTATTGTAGTAGTCTATAACCTGCAGTTCATATAAAACCAGCTAAGAAACCTATTGGACCTTAAATGGGGTAAGTTGGGCAGGTCATGTAGCGGGTCAATATGGATTGGGGTAACCCATGCTTACTGTCGTGATGCAAAAACTAGCCTTACGAGAAAATATATACAAAAACAAAATTATTGGAATAATAATCTAGTTCTCATAATTAGATAGTTTAGGTATGCATTTGAAGTATACTATCAACTCTTTTGACACATTTCCTTTTAGCTGATTTACTGTAACCCTTTAGAGATAAAGTATACTTAACCATTCATGATTTACTGAGGAAGACGTTGAAGTAAAGATGAGAATGGACTATAAGAATATGAGAAGTTGAGAACTATCCTCGAGGATGAAGACTTACCGGTTTAGTTTGCTTGTGAAAAGCCTGCAGCCTCGACTTTAGAACTTCTGCAGTATCATCCTTTCTTTGCATTAAAGGCTCTCCAGTAACCTTCGAAATATAATTTTTGATACACATTAGAACACTTCAACAAAACCCACTTGTTACCAGACAATGGTTACAATACTAGATCCTGATATCTATATAACTTTAAAAGTCACGAACAGACTAAACAAGATCACAAGAAAGATATGAGTTAATGGCGATGTAGTTCATATATTATGTACTTACATCATCAATTCCGGGAACCTTGGGAGGAGCAAACTTTGTGTGGTAACTCCTACCACTTGCAGCATGGATCCAACGACCAGTAATTCTTTCTTCTAATATAGAGTCATCAATTGCAAAGTCAAGCACCTTATCAATCTTAGTTCCTTGTTTTTGAAGCATCTCGTCAAGCTGTACAAAACAGTTAACGAGTCACAAAGTAATACTTATAATTTGAAGGAAGTAGATCATGAAAGAATTAGTATACCTTTTGTGCCTGTTCAACTGTTCTAGGAAAACCGTCAAGAATAAAACCTTTCTGGCATGATGGCTTCTTCATTGCTTCATCAATTATCCCAACCACTAGGTCATCCGACACAAGTTCTCCCTAGAGTAACACACAAAACAAAACCGTAAAGAAAAATAATAGGATGATTAAGAACGAGACCTTTTTACATTTGCAACAATGATTAACATTGGACAAAAAATCCCCGAGTTTTCTTTTTTCGCATTTGGAATTGCTAGTTCATGAAAAATGTAGTCTTTTTTCTCCAATTCTTTAACAACAAGGTGCTTAATTTGCAATGAAACCCAATCTTATGACTGAAAACAATGCATTATAAAGTCGCAGCTCACCTTCTCCATGGTTTCCTTCGCTTTAATTCCGAGTGGAGTTTTAGCCGCAACAGCAGCTCTCAACATATCACCCGTAGCTAAGTGACATAAACAGTATTCATCCTTAATGATAGGCGACTGAGTACCTTTCCCCGATCCGGGTGGACCTAATAACATTCATTCATTTCCTCATAAGCAATTCAACAAACACATAAAAGTATTAAAACCCAATACAGATCAACACCTAATCTTCGATTATAACCAAAGTTCTAACACTATTCAATACATAACAACATATATCAAACGTTATACAGAAACAAAAGTAAAATAGATACTATATTGACACATTTGGGCTATATAAATCAAACACTTTTAATATTAATTCACATCAGAAATCAAAAATTTAATCCTCATATTTCATATTTCGTACATCTCAACAAGGTTCAACACCAACACAATAATTGAGCTTAACAATTAACATTTGGGTAACCACCGCCAAATAGCCAAGTGGTAAGACACCTCATCTCCTCACAAAAGGTTTATGATTCAAACCTTACTAGATACACAATTGGGGGGCCAGAGAAAGAGTCGGAAACAGTCATGGGATACCCGTTTCTAAGACTTAAATTCGATCCATAACAACATTCACAAATCTGAAAAACAAAACCCCATCTCTAAAAAACCATAAAAAACAAATCTTTTTTATTGGGTATGCTAGAACTTAACTAATCTCTAACAATATACACATTGCACAAACTAAATTATATAAAAAAAATTGATACTATAAATTAAGCCACAAAATCAAGAATTTCAAATCTTAATTCACACCTAAAGTCAAAGTATACTCAATTAACAAAATCACAATTCATTAGGGATCTCACAATAAACCTTAAATGAAAAAAAGGTACCAATAAGGATGAGACGTTTGTCGGGTTTAGAAGAACATTTAAACCTACGAAGAAGCTCAGTCATGATGTCAAGTGACGGAACATCTTCCAACGAGGTTGTTGCTGTTGCTGCCATTGTGTTGTTGTTGTTGGTCGGAGGTTGTTGTTGTTTGAAAACGGTTTTATATGTTAATCAAGGGGCGGTAGGTGTAACCAACAACCACTGAATAAAATACTCCAAAGAAAAATAACAAGACGGGCTTTTCAAAGCCGGAAAGAGCCCGTTTATTGACTTTTTTTTTATTCTTTGATTCAACTTTGGTTTTCTAGATGCTCTTTATGGGCCATAGGTAGGGGTGTAATCGAGCCGAGTCGAGTCGAGTATTGACATGCTCGAGCTTGGCTCGTTTAAAATCGAGTCGAGTCGAGTATTTTTCGAGTCGATCTCGAGTTGTTCGCGAGTTGTCTCGGCTCGATCACACACCCCTATACACATATATAAACTCATATAGTCATATACTACCCATAGCTATACGATAGTTGTTGTATATAGGTATGATACAAGATTGAGTTCATATAATTATCAATGTGCTAGAGTTCTAAAAGTAAAACCAACTTCAAGAACCATAATGATGATGCAGTGCAATAAGTGACATTTATAAAAAAACGAAAATAAAAAATATACCCAAAAAGGATTAAGGGATTGTCCTCCGTATTCCTAAACCTAAACACAATATATACCCCTTTTCAGTACAAGCCTCCATCTCTCTCCCCTCTGGTCCATCTTCATATCGTCCTCTCCACATATATTCCTCCTCATTTCCGGTGTGATTTAACAACAACCATAACCGCATCTCAACTAACAAACAAACATTGATCAAAAAAAAAAAAGAAAGAAAAAAGAACAACAATGACATGATCGGTACGTTTTGTTACCAACGCCGCATCTCTCAACAAACATCATCATCGTTGAATCAAAGAAAAAAAAAAAAAAAAAAAAAGAAAAAAAAAACAGCACGATATGTGTCTCCAACGGATTTGGGTTTCATATGTGATGTGTCGAACGAATATATGCCTAAAAAAACAATCGAACTCTGCTGCCGTCACAGATCTTTGTTTTTCCGGCGAGGTTTCGTCATCCCGTCGGATTTTGGGTAAAATGACACAGAATACTCTGCTGCCGTCACAGATCTGGTGTATCACATTTTTTTCCGGTGACGCTTCATTTTTTTCATGTCACAGATCTATGTTTCGATCTTGTACAGGAGACCTTTCATGTTATGAGTTCGGTTTGTTTCGATTTGTCTTCGGTTTGTTTGGATATGTGTTTCATGAGACCTTTCATCAAATCTTGTTCCTTACGATATCATTGAAAGGTTATGACTGGTTACAACCTTTAACTGGTCCACGTACATTTTAAATGTTGTTGAAATATTTTTGTTGGTCCACCTTTAACTGGTCCACCTGGTTACGACCTTTAACTGGTCCACCTTGTACACTTTAACTAGTCCATCTTGTTCCTTACGATAACATTTTAAATGTTGTTGTTGAAACATTTTAAATGTTGTTGTTGTTGAAAGGTTATGACTGATTATTTTTGTTGAAATATGTTGTTATATTTAACTGGTTACGAACTTGTACATTTTGAATGTACCAAATGTATCATTATATGTACCTGATGTACCTTGTCATCAATCGTGTATTGTTAATGTAAATAAAATATTTTTTTAAATGTACCTGATGTATCGGTCGATGTACCTAGTGGTCTCGTGTATTTGTTAATGCAAATATATTTTTAATGTACCAGATATCCAGATGTATCACGTTATGTATAAAAAAGATGCACATGTATAAAAATAAAAGCTAAAAAAATTCAAATAAAGTTGACCACATTTAGATTTGAATTCTCCAAAATACCCTTGGACCTTATTTAATGTCTTTCATTTAATGTTAATCTAATCTAACACAAATAAAGAGATCCAACGGTTCATATTGGGTCTTACTTTTAGAACTTTAAGCTTGATCTCACAATAACCCTCCCCTATATATATATATATATATATATATATATATATATATATATATATATATATATATATATATATATATATATATATATATATATATATATATATATATATATATTGGGGTGTAAATGTGTAATCGAGTCAAGTCGAGTAGCTCGCGAGTTGTCTCGGCTCGTTTAAAATCGAGTCGAATCGAGTATTTTTCGAGTCGATCTCGAGTTGCTCGCGAGTTGTCTCGGCTCGTTTACACCCCTAACCATAGGAGTATTAGTACGAGGTGTTTATTTTTAAGAGGCTCTAAATCTGAATCTGAACCGCACATTTGAATTTGAATTTAAGGCGTAAATGTCTGAATCTGACCGCATCTGAATGGGAAAAAAACTCATGTTTGAACCGCACATTTGCTTGCTCGTACTAATTTTTTTTTAGTTATTTTTCTGTCAACAAGAGGCATTAAGACACCCCTCTCAAGTCTAGACCATTAATATCTTACTGCCTCAGACCGCGTCTGAACGGAAAAAAAACAAACGGTCTGAACGGCCAAAATGTCTAACTGCGTCTGAACGGTTCAGATTAAGAGGTTGTTAAGAGCATCTTTTTAAAAAACAAACACAACCTAAATTACACCGTTCGTCCACGTGGTTATATCAAAATCACTAGTTGTTAGCATTAAAGAAAAGTAATGGTCATTCTCGCCTTAGAAAATTTGTATCGTGTTACAAGTCATTGTAACTTTTACGCAATTGGGTTGAAGAGCCTTCTTTTTTCTTGACGGTTTGAAAACTAAGAAAAGTTTGAGGAACTGTATAGGTTTGGCTTTATATAAAAGCCCATTCCTATCTTAATTAGTCACTGAGTCGACACACCTCATCATTCTAATCGTAATTCGGGTTATTCGGGTCAACTCGAAAACCAAACCGAATTCAAAATGGGTTTTTGGTTCGGTTTAATCCGATTTGAATTCGGTTTTCAGTTTTGCTCAGAAAAAAAAATTAACCGAATAAACTGGACAACCTTAGAAACACCCCTTACCTAAAATATAACTTAAAACAAGGACCCAACTACATATATTAAAAAAAAGTGAGATGATTTGCACACTGCATAAAATTATTGGGACACTCTAATCTGTGTGCTTGGACATTTATACCTTCACAGTTATCCTTACATTTTCACCCATGTGAGGGTATAAATGCCCAAACACACTAAATTGGAGTATCTCAATCAATTAAGAGAGTGTGCAAATCATCTCCTTAAAAAAAAGTCTTAGCCCAACAATAAAATGTTAGTTTGTTAGGTCCACGATGGTGTATTCTCATAATCTCATTGTTAATTCATAAACGTTGGCATCTTCTATAAATATTTTTTTTTTTGTACAAAAAGGTAAACTTATATTAATGGAACATTCTTACATCAACATAACATAAACTGAAGTTTGGACAGACCCAAACTTAGATATAACTAGACTACACATTCAATAACAGTTGCTTTCTAATCTACCTCAGACAATACAATATCATATATCTAACAGAACAATGTCCACCAACAATGCAGCCTGCAACAGACATCTTGCAAGCTATCCATCCAAAACATAAAACACAGTTTTTGATTATACCCTTTTATGCACCAAGACCATACCCATCTACTCACCAAGATCAGTCAAACAATATCCACACTGAACCAAGTGAGACAGATGAGTAAGCATCATTATGCAAGGTATAGCCACTCATAACCCCTCCAGTCAAGGGCTATACCAAAGGTCATATATTTCCATCTTTTAAAAATAGCTTCAAACCTTTTGGGAACACACACCTTGAGGGATGACCAACCAAACCTCCTATTGGCAGCGTATAGTATGGACCAAGTAAGTTCATCTTTCACTCCTCACTATTCCATACTTCATACACTACCCCACCTTAACTCACTTACCCTACACCTGTTTACTAGGATTTAGCCAATTTGAACCACAGAACCTAACGAAGGCCATTTGTGATTCTTAAAGGCCAAATGTAGCTCACAAGTAACTAAATGCCAAGGTACAATGCTATCACATGTAGCGAGTTAATAGAATCTCAGGTTTCAATTGGATAGAAACATAGAGAATATGGTTAAACCATTATTTGCAGACCAAACTTGAACCTCATCTGTCTGCTAGAGAAAATCATTTTGTGTATGAGGACCATAGTGATCAATCCATACCATCAGTGATACAAATCAAGAGATGATCAATAGAGCATTTCAGATCACACATTCAGCAGGAAACTACATTTTAGCCCCAACTATTTATACTATGCCAATGAGTAAATATATGGCCTATATGTTGCCCCAGCACCCCATAATAGGAACAATAGAGTCACTCAAGGCATAGCAAAACAGAGGAACTAAGGTACTAGCAATATGCTATTCACAAACCCTACTTCCAAACACCCCTTTAAGGACTTTTCTGCCTATGAATGTCCAATTGAACATTTCATTGAGCTGTAACTCTTCTGGTAGCAGCAGTATCTTTAACTTTAAGACTCATTAGCTTCATCCTAATGTTCTCATAAATGGCCTTTTCAAAATTTTTGCTATCTTGCCTCTTGTCATGAAATAGCCTGCAATTTCTCTCATACCAAATGTAATAGACAGTGGCAGCATAACCAGCTTTTTGAGAATGTTACCAATGCTATTACTATTTGGTAAAAGGCACAGGTCTTGAATGATCAAGTCCCACTCATAAGCCAATTTATCATCATTAAACAACTTCTTCATTCCTGTCCACACTTCTTTAGAAAATTCACACAGAAAGAATAAGTGGTCATGTGAGTCACATCACCTCTTGCATAAAGGACATGAACCTGTGTTTGCAACCTTATTTGAATAGCCATCCAGAGAATAAATATATGCTTGACATTACATTGACTGAACCATATAGTATTTCTCCAATGAATATACAAATGGTTATCTCTGAGATCCTTCCACACATTACTTATTTTAAAAAATTTAAACTCCCCACTATTATCAATCTACACAGCTTTATCTTCTCTATCAATCATAATAGGCATCTATATAGAATCCAACACAGGGAATTTATAAATCTAGTCACTAAGCCACAACCAAACATCATTGTTGATAATGTCATTGACAGTGGCATAATCACACAATCTAGCATCATAGATATCTCTCCTTATTATAAAGTTGCATAGAGGACCTTGAGGACACCACTTATCATACCAAGCAGAAATTTTAAATCCATTTCCAATTTTATGAAAAATGTGTGGTTTCAAATTGTCTCTAAGCATCATAAGATTTTTCTATCCCCAACTGTCTTGATTCTCTACATCAATGTCCCAAATACTTCTTCCTTTAAGCTTGACCATGTTGACCTATTTAACCTATAAAGAGTCCTTTTATGCAGCAATGTTCCAAATATGCTTTGATAGAAGAGTTTCATTCCAGGGACCTAATGGTTTTAAACCCAAACCACCCTGGCTCTTTTGTCTGCAAATAATTTTCAAGGAAACCTTAGCTTTACCTTTTTGAAAATCTCCTTGACACCAAAGGAAGCTTTTAAGAACTCTATCAATTTCTTTAATAATTGTCTTAGGAATGAGATATATAGAAGCCCAATAGATGTGAATGGAAGTGAGCACAACTGAGATCAACTGCAATCTACCTGCATAAGACATGGATTTTTTCTTCCAATATTGCACTTTGTCCACAAGCCCCCTACAGTCATCCACACACAGTCTTTTAGCAAGTAAAGGGATTCTCAAATACTTCATAGGCAGCATGCTAACACTGAATGGCATAACCTATTGAATACTTTGCCTCTCAATATCCTTCAAGATCCCAAAGAAAATAGTACTTTTGTTCATATTAGGATGCATCCCAGAGAATTGACTAAACTGATCAAGAGACCTTTTTACCACACCAACCGAGTGAGTATCTCCATTGCATAAAACAAGAAGATCATCAGCAAAACAAAGGTGTGTTATTTAATTTCTTTACAGCCAAAATGGTATTTGAATGATGGATCATTAGCAACATTGCTTTTCAAAATAAGAGTGAAGACCTCCATGATTAATGTAAAAATATAGGGAGACATAGGGTCTCCTTGTCTAAGACCTCTACCCCTTTTAAAAGTCCCATACCTTTCACCATTAATGCAAATAGAGAATGAAGTAGTAGAAACATATGTCATCGCCCACTGAATCATTTTAGAATGGAATCTAAATTGAGCAAGAATATGCTTAAGAAAGCTCCTATCAACTGTGTCATAGGCTTTTTTGATATCAATTTTCATAGTACACCTCTTTGCTCCATTCTTCCTATTATACCCTTTTAACAACTCCTGGGTGATCAAAATCTTGTCTTGAATAAGCCTTCCATGGATAAAAGCACTTTGGTTTAAGTCTACCAGCTTTGGGAGTACATTCTTAATTCTATTTGTAATGATTTTACTGATTCCTTTGTATAATGATGTGCGTAGGG
>LBNU01016432.1:49739-74754 GCA_014162995.1 Artemisia annua | reverse complement strand
TGATATAAGTTGATAAGGTTAGGTATTATCTTATGATCCAGCAAGAGTCGGAGGGACCTACCTAGGGATATTCCAAAACATTTAAATCCCAATCTATTCATACATTTTTCATCAACTGTTATATAACGCAAACATAAATATTTAAAGTTAAAGTTGAAAAAGAAATACTTAAAAAGTCAAAGTAGACAGTTTTTATGACCTGAGGTAGTATTATACTTGTATATGTTTATGTTTTTAATAATATTTGCTTTATTTTATTTTTTAATTTTTTAATTTTTTTTAGCAAACTACAAAAAATATACCCAATAGGGATGGCAACGGGGTGGGTTACCCAATAGGGATGGCAACGGGGTGGGTTTGGGCGGGGCGCCCATCCCCATCCTCACACCCAATTACCAAAGTTTTCCGCAAACCCGCCCCGATCCCCATCGGGGATCTAATCGTGACGCCCTTTGGGGCGCGATGGTCCCCCAAACCCGCCCCATATTAATCGGGGATCATATCGGGGTGTCTTTTTTGGGTGCAATTCTCGACCAAAGCCGCACCATTTCACATTTATTGTTATTTTTAGACCGTTAGAATAACGAACCTATTAATAATCAATTACAAATAAGCCTTACTAAGTTTTCAATGATAGTATTATATATAAATAATGATAAATAAATGCCAAAAATTAAAACTTAAAAATATAACACTACACGAGTTTCTATAATCACATTTTGCATTCTTACAAATATTAAAAAGCTAACAATATTAGAGTAATATTTTTTTATTACGTAAACTACAAACAAAATAATATATAAGTATAGATATATTTGTATATGTGTATATATTAATCGGGCGGGGTGGGGCGAGGATACCTCGCTCCCCGCCCCAAGCCCGATTAAAATCCTCATTTAATCCCCAAACCTGCCCCGTAACCCGATTAGCATGCCCCACCCTGCCCTAATTAGTTCGGGTTTCGAGTTCCCCGTCGGGTTTAGGTTTTTTTCCCATCCCTATTACCCAACCCTTGTTCAGTTGTTTGTGTTTTGAATGGGTCAACCTCAAACTTAGCGAAAAGGAAATGATTGAAATGCTACATTTGATGGGCTAGTCGGATATAAGTTGGGCTGATATACAATTTACAGATACGAACCTTTTGGACCGAGTTTGTTAGCTCGGGCTTAAGATATAACCCTTTACGATTCGCGGAAAACCTTCGAACAAATTAGATAACACACTACACTAGACCACGTGTAGTTAAAAAATTTTGTATTAATGATCGGTTTGCAACAAGAGATAGAAGTAAAATAAATTATGTTATTTAGAATGCTCACCGAGTGACCGTATCAATGACATTTTTAATTTACATTTGTCAAATTATTAAAATGCAAGTAAAATGATTTAACTGATAACATTGTGATTTGTGAAAGTATTTGCAAAGGCGAGTGCATGCATGGTTTCTGCTACTTAAAACATCGGCGATTGTAGGATACCGCATGATGATTTGCAGAAAGACAAGGTCGGTTGGAAAACATTGAGGTGTAGCAATAGTGTGTATTTCGGTTCTGTTGTTTCCTTGCTGGTACACGTGAGTGTTTGTGTCGTGTTAAGTTCCAGGTTATCTCATGATTATACCTTGGTTCGGTGTTAAATTTTGCTGTTTCGAAGAAATCTCAATAACGCAAAATCATGTGATGCTAAAGTAGTAAATTTTACAAAATAACATAACAATGATTGTTTTTCGACTCTCAAATGCAAAATGAAGAGGCTCTGTTGTTGAAGTTCTATAAATAGGTTCGAGTCTTTACCTAATACTTGTGTATTTAATATATTCTTACATCTATTAATTAATTAATGAAACACAAAAATTGCACTGTCTTGTGAATTCTTACTAGAAAAAATTCACATTTTAATTCTTGCTTTTTAAATTCTGATATGGGTTTTATAAGTTTAACATGAGTTACCATGTGAATAATAATTTAATTCTCAAGTATTAACTGAAGATGGACTTTCTTTTGCTATGTCAAATCTATGCACATGCGTGCGTGGCTTCCCCAGTTTTAGATTTTTGGGATCAATATTCAATTATATTGTGGCCTCCATATTTAATGCACTTACATTGAGATTATATTATCTTAATTATTGCAAAATATGACTCATATGACCAACAAAGATTGTAATTCACTGTGATCTAGTTGAACCATTTTGCATGTTCAAAAAAAAAAAGTTGAACCATTTTGCTCTTGATTCACGCTGTGCAACTCACCTGAAACACGTACATCCAAGCCCCAAGGACGCAGTCAGGATTTTTTTTCAGGCTAAAATTTTTTAAAGACAGCAGCAAGTTATAAAGAAATACAAAAGATAATATTTAACTATGCAAAAAGGTTGCAACAAATTTATACATTTAGCGCTTTAGTTACCCATGATGTTCATTCACATCATTAAAATTATGCAAAAAGGTTGCAACAAATTTATACATTTAGCGCTTTAGTTACCCATGATGTTCATTCACATCATTAAAATTAAATCATCTAAAAATGAATATAAACTAAATTCTTAGCTAGGTGTTTCTCAATGTAAAGAACTAGACTATCTGAAATGACGCTATACCCCTTTATATAATATCTATTTATGAATATAAAAACACTTTTTTTAATTAGTTTGACGATAATATATCAAGCAGTCATAAAATAAATTACAATCAACTAGCACAAAAATAATTGAAGTCTTGAAACACTTAATCTAAATGAATCAATTTACTCAATTAAATCTACAATCGAACTATTTGTAATGTAAAGCAACAAGTACGTAATAAAACTAGTTAAAGCAAATTGGTATGTTGTATCAGTAAGCTATCCAAGAAATTTGAAATAATTAATTAAACATGTAACTAACCTTTGTCGATGACGCCGGTATTCTTTTAGCCAATTTTAACGTCACTTAATATGGAGTAATGGATGTATCATATCAAGTTGCAGGTGCACCAAATGTTAATACATGGATTTAAAATTATTTACATACGAAACTTTATTAACATACAAAGGGATCAATCCTCATTCTCCATCCTTATTTAATCTAATGACTAAGATTAAAATCAGTATTTACACTACAAGGGCATTTTTGGTCAATATATAAACCATATTTTATAACCCGCTCTTTTAAACACTCATTTTCTTCACACACACAAAATGTGAGTTTCCTTCTCCTCTGTTTTCTCTCTATTATCACGTAACCTCCATCTTAATCGATCATCACCTAACGTTAATTTCTTTTTGTTTTATTCATCAATCGATCATCTACATTATCTTATATCATTATATACATTATTCATCATCACATATTTGTATTAGATCCGATTTTTTATCCGTTAATCAAGGTAATTAATCTAAATAAACTCGTTAATTATCACATATTCAAGTTATTCCGTCAAATTATAAGCTCATTTATTCATATTTTTGCAAAATAATTAGGTGTTATGGATTCGGTTCAAACAATTGAGGAAAATCTGGTTAAGACTGAAGAGATTATTGCATACGAAATGCAAATTGCTACTAGTAAGCTCCTTTTTTTTTTTTTTTTTTTTTTTTTTTTTTTTTTTTTTTTTTTTTTTTTTTTTTTTTTTTTTTTTTTTTTTTTTTTTTTTTTTTTTTTTTTTTTTAATTGTTATGTATTTTTGCTAGTGTATATCATGTGTTACTTTGAAGTAGCTAGAGAATTAAGCAGTTTTGATAGTAGTTGATTTGTTAAATATATCATACGTGATATTTAACTTATTTGTTAGATAAGCTGATTTTTATAGAATTTAGTTCTTAGATAAGTTGATTTTGTTTGTTATATTTCATGTGTTGTTTAATNTGTATATCATGTGTTACTTTGAAGTAGCTAGAGAATTAAGCAGTTTTGATAGTAGTTGATTTGTTAAATATATCATACGTGATATTTAACTTATTTGTTAGATAAGCTGATTTTTATAGAATTTAGTTCTTAGATAAGTTGATTTTGTTAGATATATCACATGTGATGTTTAACTGATTTGTTAGATAAGCTGATTTGTTATACATAATTAAGTAGTTCTTAGATAAGCTGATTTTGTAAGATATAGTACATGTTATGTTTAACAATTATTAAATACATATGTTTAACAATTATTAAATACATGTGTGTGTTATTGCATTTTAGTTAATCACTTTATTTATTTGCGCATTTATTTTTCAGATTGGAATGCTTTGAAAACTCCTGAATCATTTGTTACTCATTCTAGTTTTGAAACATCTGGTGGAACGATTTATTATATCCCTAAAGTTCCTGTGGATGTTTTACCGGTTAAGGGCAATGTTTATGATTCAATTGATGAGTGCGTTATCGTGTATATGAAATATGCTGCAAAAGCAGAGTTTGTAGTTAGAAATCATGTCAAAAAATAATAATAATAAGGAACGATATTGAGAAACAAAAGTATCTAATGCTTAATATGGAAGGCTGTCCTAAGGGAATACACGTAGAGACGTTAGATTTAAAGAATAGCAACAAACAGAAGAGAAGTTCAAACCTCCATATCACAGGTTGCAAAGCACGTGTTATATTTGATTTGATTCCTGATACCACAAAGTACAAGTTGACTGTTTTTGATACTATACATAATCACGAGCTTGAACGTGAAGAGTACAAGTATTTGTCAAAGACTGAGAGACAGTTAACCTATGTTGAGCAAGTGTTTATTGTTAAAGTTCTAATGTAAATATTGGTGCAACAAGAGCTCATCACGTGTTAACCGGTGTCAAGGGTTCGTATTTGCTTGTTCATGGTACAACTGTCGATTTAAAGAACTTTTTTAGAGTGTGAACCGCTATATAGGCGACAGTAATGCACAAATGCTTAAAGTATGTGGCAGATTTTTCTTTTGATCATTTGGTTGAAAATGCTGAGCTTGCTGCAATTGTTTGGGCTGATGAAGTTTTAAGTACAACTACCGAGAGTTTTGTGATGTTGTTTCTTTTGATGCTATGTTCAAAACAAACTAGTAAGTATTATAGTTAAATATCAGATTTGATGTTATGATGTATGTTTATGGACTTATGTGTTATTTTAACTATTTTTATTTTCATTCAGGTACAAAATGGTGTTTGTTCCTTTTACAACCATAGATAATCATAGGAATTGTGTTACAATCGCTGCAGGTTTGCTCAAGAATGAAACTGCAAATTCGTATATATGGTTGCTGAAAGCATTCATAAAAGCATTCGGGAAAGCTCCTAATACTATTGTAACTATTCAAGATGGGGGCAATGAGAAAGGCTATTGAAGTTGAATTTGCTGGTTCGAAACACAAGCTATGCATGTGGCAGAATACCCAAAAGCTTCCTGGAAAGGTATCATCTGACCTTAGTAGTTTCTTTTGATTCATTACATGTAATAATGCATATGTTAATTCATTTGTTAAATCATATGTCATATCACATATGATATTGTATATTCTTATTTCCCCCTTTTTTGTTTATAGATATGTTCAAAAATCTATGATCACACTGACTTTAAAAGGAAATTCACCCAAATTGTCTAGAAAATGTACATTGGTCCTGAGAAGTTTGAGGATAAATGAGGAAAGTTAATTGAAGAGTTTAGTTTGCAGAATTATAAGTGGTTAACCAAGATGTTTCATATACGTTCATTTTGTATTCCTGCGTATTTTGTTGACTCCCCTTTGTGTAGATTGATGAGGACTACATCTAGGTCTGAGAGTGAGAACTCTTTTTTCTCTCATTTTACAAATTCAGGTTCAACTCTTATGAATTTTATGAATGGTTTCGAGACAACAACGAAAAACAAAGGCATATATAAGAGAGGTTTGATCATAAGTCAATTGATTATGTTCCTAGGCTTAGAATCTTTCTTAAGTTTAACGCCATGCATCAAAGGTTTACACTTGTGCCATGTTTAAATTGGTTCAAATTAGCCCACTCTTGTTATTTTTTAATAAGGTTACCAAACGAATGTTTTTGTTACTTATTTTTGAACCATCTTTACCCCATAGAGATATTGAATACAAGGGGTATTCCTTTTTCTACTGTAATTTTGAAAATAAGAAATATTTGCAGGCACAAGGTTTTGCCAAATAGATACCAAAATTTTGGTTGAAGGATCTGAGGTCTCTATTATTAAGGAGAATAAAGTTGTTGATGAAGAAACACAGAAGAAAAAATCTTAATTGATAGATAAAGGTAATGATAAAGATAAAGATGGAGAAGAAGAGACAAATAACATGATTTTCAAAGAAGATGGGTTATATAAGGTACACTAGTTTGCAAAACATTTTTAATTGTATATTCGCATGTGATTATCTTTTTAGTGTATCTTCTGTTTTTTTTGTCCATGAAGGTATTACGAAGCAAAGAAGAAGGTTCGGTTTTCTGATCCTGTCAACTTTTTGTGTAAATTGGTTTATTATGTAAACACATTTTATATTTCTTTAAGAACGCCAATATTGACATGATCACAAAACAATACATAGAGGCGTTGAACAAAGAAACTCATACCTGCTGGTTTGAAGAACAAAAGTAACAGATATGGTGAGAAGAATGAAATTATCAAGAATTTTGCAAACGAGGCAACTTCTATTGTTGATTATTATGTACATTGTTGTGTAAAGATGATGCAAAATTAGGTGCTTTTGATGAGGAGTTGAAATTGCTAAAGATAGATGTAGAGGCTGATTGCCCCAATCCTCCATCTAAGGACAAGCTTGATAATCTGGAAGAACTTGTTGGAGCACTGAAGCCGCCTGTAGTTAAGGTTAACAATCCATTTATGGGGAAGACCAAAGGATGTGAAAATTTGCATATAAAAGGAGGAAAAGAGAGAGCTATTGATAAAAGTTTGAAGAACAAGAATGCATGTTCAATATGCGGAGAGATAGACGGTCACAACAAGAGGACCTGCCCAAAGAAGTATATGCACAACAAGAAGATTTGGTTCAATGAGAAATGGAACATAAATCGTCTATAGATTTTATTTCTTGTTTTAATATCTTATCATTTTATATTTCTTAGTTTGTTTAAGATTTTTGAATAAAAGACTCTTCATGTGGTTTTATTAGTGATTTTTTATGTGAACTGGATTTTGAATTTTTGTATAAAATAATTTAGATATATTTTGTTATTGATATGACAAAAATCACATGTGATTTTTATATTGATGAGTTTTTAATTAAATATCACATGTGATATCCATAAAAATCACATGTGATTTTAAATTATAATATTATTTTTTGAACAATCACATGTGATATTTCTAAAGCTCAATTTCTAAGTAAATATCACATGTAAGTTTTAATAAAATCACATGTGAACAAGACCTTTATTACATTTCCTTCCATTACATATGATTATTCATCAATGATATGTCATTTAAACTTTTTTATGCAAAGTGTTAAAACGCTGAAGTGGTTACCAATGGCTCTAAGAAAAATTATATAACAAGACATTTTATACACAAAATTGCATCCAAAGATGTTTTGCCATTTCATTTTTGTGATATATGAACCTTTTGATTTGTTCTAATGCCCAAGCTATTAACTAGCCATGAAGGTACCATGACCGCATCATTGAGGCAGCATGACACTATTTGTTGCGGTGTGATCAGTCCACGATGTCCCCATATTTGTATGCTTTATTATGCCCCTGGCGATATTTCATTTGATTTGTAAAGGGGGGGGGAGGGGATGGTTGCATCCTATCCTATGTTTGTTTTGATGAATGGTTTAGTGTGATGTCACTCCTATCCTATGTTTGTTTTGATGAATGGTTTAGTGTGATGTCAATACTCTATTGCACTTTATTTCGGTACATCTGGAGCCATTTACAATTTGATATGATATGATATTGGATTTGATTATTTAGCCTAAGCATGTGGCATGCGTTAGGCATATGTCTCGAGCTCGTGGGCATTTCCTATATGATCCATTTGTTTATCCATTTTGTTCGGCTTTTATGAAATTTGACATTTTGTTAATCAGGTTATTCTAGTTCTATTTGTTTATTTATGCGTACTTTATTTGTCTGTTAGATTTATATATGTTCACTAAGCTATTTAACTTAGCCGCATTTCTTTCTTCCTGGTAGGTAATCAAGGGGATTTGGGATACGAGTGAAGAGTGCATAAGAGCTCATATTGAACCATCTTGAGGACTAGCATTCCACATCTACACTATAAGTTGTTTAGGCATTGGATTTTGGATATATTGATATAATAAAAGGTCTTTATGTTATAGACTTTGTATGTCTTTAGTAATTGTTGATTTTTTTAAAACCATTTCATCAGAAAAGTCTTCCGCTTGCATTCGTTTTGGTTCTGTAAGTGTGACATCCGGCCCTTTCAGGGCGGGGTGTTACAGATATGACGGTTATTCCTCTTGGATTTGACACGTATTCCGTGATTATTGGTGAGAAACGGTGACAGTTTGGAACCCTGGGGTTGGGGTCTCATGCGACATCTCATCTGTTTTATATTACTTGTCGTGTAGTTGTAAAAAGTGTACGCTTTCTTTTGCCTTGCATAACTAATACTCCATAGCTTATCTAGTTTTAGAACTTTAGATTTTAATATTACTCTTATGAGCTTGCATTATACATTTCATGACTCTAAAAGTTTAAGCTTCGTTATCGTTCGGAATGGTGAGATGACCGTGGATATGATGTTAATGGGAAGTCAACTTCAAAGGTGTCCATATACAATGAAATTCCAACGAATGACCTTGATAGTAAAAGATTATTGTGACCCGCAAATGAGTGATCTAAGTCATATACTAATTAGTGACTAATGGTGTATTGGTGCATCCCATAAATGTTAAATCGAATAGTGATCAGTGCAAAGACCCGAATGAATTCATATGCCCATACATGTACTTTAGTGATCATGCATTTTTATTCCAATGTGACATTGTATTTCAGTTAGACACGAAACATAAGATTTATGACTAAGAAAGAATGTGCCCAAGGTGGAGGAAATGTTGCAGCAAGAGTAAGTGGATGCAAATTCATGTTTATCTTAGTTTAACGACAGAAAAACGATTTAAACATCTAACTAATGTGTAGTTACTTAAGTTATGTACGTAGCAAGTCAAACTTTAACACGTTTATATCACATTCACATATATGCCTTTTATACAGCTAGCACTTATATTGCTTCTGTTCGCACACGGTTACCGAATTATCTTTCATTATTGACTTCCTAAATACATCTTGCTAGCTAGTTAAACCCGTACTAGTAGAATATACGATAATAGAAATATAATATTTGAAGTTCAGCCATACACGCATCATTTTCTCATTTTTATAAATACATGATATAACTATAAATAAAAATAAAATTCTAAGAGGATATATAACAAAGCAGGGACAAAGAAGTAACTCAGATTGCATTTAACTCACGTTCAGAAGCCTCATCTCTCAATCTCTCTTATCGAACCATCAAAACTCCTGCTTATCAAATCCAACGGCTTAGAATACAGTCTCTCAACACATATATGCAGACTCATTAATACATACCTATATTATTCATAATCAAACATATGTATATACATCTATGCACGCACACAGAGACATATGACGACGTATACAACATCATGGTATTGATCATTTTCACTCTTCATCAATAACCTTTGTGTCTGTGATATATTTTAGTATTTATCACTGGAGGTCTTGAAGATGTTGATTGGATCATACTTGAAACCCTAGCTAGCTCATCATATATATATTTACAAGGTAAATGAATCTTTCACTAATTTGTAAATATGACAATATATTTGTCTATCATAAATTGATATGACTCATAAAACTATGATTTTCATTTCCCTAAAATGATGATCATTTCCTTGATTCATAAGTTTCATTTTTGTACCAATTTTTCGAATATTTGTTTGATTCTTTTGATCTAGGCTTCATTTTTGTATAAATATTTTAGGAGCTGGATCTTGAAGCTAGGATTGTCTTATTTGTTTGCTATTGTCATTCATAAAATTATTTTTTTCTGTTATAAATGTTAGTGTGTACGAATCGATAATCTTCATGATTGAAGAAATATTTATTTTGTCAGCTTCTGAATTTTCTCAAAGATAAATAACAAATTCAACTATGCCAGATTTTAATAATTTAAATCGTGATATTTGACATAGAATTGTGTATTTCGATACATGGAAAAAAGGCTTTAATTGCTTAAATCGGTAAACGAACCTTCGCTGAATGCGATGTTGTAATTAGTCATTCATTTATACATATCTTTAATTCATGTGTACTAATTATAATTTATTTACATTGCCATAATTGTCAACATGATCACATGTATCATTTACTAACTAGTTACTCCCTAATTGTTAATTCATTTGGTTAATTGATTTTGTATATTTCATTGACAAATTTATTCATTTTTGAAGGTGAAGATGTCCTCATCGAATTCGCCCTGTGCAGCTTGCAAGTTTCTACGTCGTAAATGCACACAAGAATGTGTTTTTGCACCATACTTTCCCCCGGACCAACCTCAAAAATTCGCGAATGTACACAAGGTATTTGGTGCTAGTAACGTAGCTAAGATCCTTAATGAGCTAAATACTACTCAACGCGAGGACGCGGTTAATTCTTTGGCTTATGAGGCTGATGCAAGGCTAAGAGATCCCGTTTATGGATGTGTTGGACTAATCTCTATACTTCAACATCGGTTAAAGCAAGTCCAGAGTGATTTACATAATGCGAAACTAGAATTAGCTGCTTATATAGGCCCGTCCGCAATGTTGCCTATTTTGAATCAAGGGTTTGTTCCACAAATCGCGAATATGACATCCTCGTCAGTGCCCGTCATGCCTTATAACATGCAGCCTATGTTGGGGATGATGCCATCTCAACATCAGGCACAAATACTTGAGGCCCAACAACAGCAGCAGCAGCAACAACAAAAACAACTGGTGGCTGTTGCTAATGCTAGAGACCAACAAGAAATGATGAGAAACTATGAGCAACTACAGCAACCACTACAACAGCAGCAGCCTGATGAACTAGCAAGATTTAGTGGCGTGTTAGATGCGGCAGCAGGATCTGGTCAAGTGGTGAATGGTAACTCGTTTAGTTCTGTGACCGCACCTGCAGTAGCCATGTCACCATCTTTAGGCTTAGGCGGTTCTTTTGTTAATAATAACATGTATCAGATCCAACACCAGCCACGACAAGAGCAAAATCCCCACCTTGACATCAATGACCTTCAAAAGCATCAGCTTTTGCTCCATCAAGAAACTCAGCAGCCACTGCCAGCCCAGAGAGCGGCTAGCGAGGAGGAGCGGGGTGCGGCTTCTACATGTTGACTGATATTGGTCACACCACGTTTCCAATACTATATTCAGCTATTCTTGAAATATAAAGTTTTCGATTCCAGGTAATTTTTTTGTTGCATTACAGTTAAATTTTATGGTTTCATGTATGAGTGTTGGTACTAGAAAGTAGAAATGGTAAATTTGAGAGTTTATTACCAAGTTTAACCTATGTGTTAATCTAATTTCTCTTACTATATGATTTTTGTTTCTCCCCTTGACGAGTTTAATCTCATAAGAACACTAACGTTTGTTGTAAATGAAAACATTTGAGATCTTTTGATACAAGACACTGTTGGCCTAAACATTGCCCCCTTTTTTTTTGGGTAAAATTGTAATGTCTCTTACTATACACTGTAAACTTTTTTGTTTCTCCTTTTGACTAGAGTAAATTGCAAAAATCGTTCTTATGTTTCGGCCAAATTGCAGGCACGGTCTTTACTTAAATACGAGCACCGTTCACGTGAGGAATGGGGTTGCATATACAGTCCCTGACCAAAGTTAAATGACTAAATTATTTTGCCAAGGGGAAGAAGACAAGGTATTTTAGTCATATACAGTATGGCCAAGAACGAAATTTGCAACCCTAAGTTATTTACATGTATGGTGCCTGGAATTTCAAAAAGGTAGAGGTTGCATCTGCAATTTGACCGAACCACATGGACTTTTTTGGCAATTTATTTTTTAGAAAAGCTAAGATTGGTGACTAGTGACAAAAGTAATATGTCACTAATACGTTTCAAATAACACATTTTAATATGAATTGAAAGAGTTCTTCTATGTAGATATGCATAAGTATAACTTTATTAATGTGAAAATAACCTAGTAACCTTCAACCTAGAATTTATGATTCAATCATTTAATATAGTTAGAGGAGACCTTAAATACTGAGGTGAAATGGAGACCTTTATATGCATGTCAAAACTTTATTAGGTAAAACATCAAGTTTATTTTGCCAATAGTTCAGGCATTTCAAAGAAAAATCAAAGTTACTAATTTGCCATGAATTGTTGATTGAAAAAATAAATAAATAAATAAATAAAACAAAATTGTAATTTGAGTGTTTGGGTAGGAAAAGCCAAAACGAGTATTTAATGCAAAGAGAAGTATAGAGACACAAAGTTGTTATGACTTGAGGAAGGAATTATTGTCATTTTCTCTGCACAGATGAGTCGCAATCATTAATCATAACTTGTACCTCTCATCCTTCTCTTTAAAGTGTGTTTCCTGCTTCTTCTATTTTTGTTCATTTTTTGGGAGTTGAGTATAAAGATAAACTACCTTCTTTAATTCCTTGCCAGATTTGCAAGTGAAGAGATTATATGACATTGTTTTGGTTTTCATTTAGGAGTATTAATTAAGGTTGCAACAAATCATATACGGAGTATGTCCTATTGTTGCAACATACAAATACTACATTTTATATGTGCCATCTACTTGAAAATTTTGAGGTGCAACAAGAATCACAAGTTCTGATTTTAATATGAACATTTTTGTTCCTAAAGAGTTCATACCATATACATTTGCAACTATTTTCTCTCGTTTGTTATAAGTTATTTAAACAATAAGTGTCCTTTAAGAATTAAGACAACTTAAAGAATAGTTATTTCTAATAAAACCATGTCCTATTCAACTTGACAATGTTACCTCAATACGTACAGATACATCCACATGAGCTTTTGCTTAACTTATAAATTATAACAATGAATTATATATTAGGTGGGTTGTGAATATCCCTTGCAAGGGATCTACTCCTCATGTCACCTTCAACTGTTGAACTTATGTTTTGGTTTTGCTAATTTCATTTAATTTTAAAAAAATGCTTTCTCCTAATTATTCTTTGGATAAATGGAACCTCATTTGTTGTATTTTACTTTTTTGCAGTTTATTCCATCGGCAAAGTGCAAACAACCATCCAAAGTGAAAAAAGAGAAGTACATTTTAGAATTGTTGAATACTAAATTAACTTGTAGTCTTCTTTGTTTCTTGAGATTCTATCCACCCTTCTAATTATTATTCAATACAAAAATTTATGGACATTTGGCCCCTGCTATAAAATACATCAATTTGGTGCACAGGGAATTGTGGAGTTCATTACTCTAACCTATATTATAAAACATGTCAATTTAGGTTATATATGAATTTTAGGTGTCCGTTTGTTTTATAGATGTGTTAAGATTAGGAATATAATTTGGATTAAGATTCGGTTTAGGTGAAAAATAAAAAGAGGATAGAGAATATATAATTTAATAAAAAAGTAAAATATTTTTATAATTGAATATAAAAATTGAAATTAAAATTGGATGCTATGTAGTAAGAGAGCTCGGTGAGAAGCAAGTATTCGCCCACCATTGTCTTAATAACACACGAATAACACGTTGTTTTACACAGTGTGTCTCATTGTTCGTACGCCGTTTGTAATAGCCAAAACAATCACTGACGTTTTTTGTTTTTTTTTTTTGAGTGAGTGTATTTTTGTGAAGTATTTTGTGGGACATACAAAATGTTATTGGTTTTTTTTAAGGTGTTTTAGTTATTGATGTATTATCAGGAGGGTGATGACGTGATGCTGAGGTGACAGACGAATAACATGTTGTTTGTTACCCCCTCACCGAGCACTCTAATGTGGCAACAGAAAAAACTAAACATAAGAGCAAGGGGCATCATCACATGCCATTTGCGTGCCGTTTGTGCTAAATCAGCGCCACCTTAGCATTTCATATTTTATATTCACACACTAAAGATACCCCCTCTACTATATCACATGCCGTTTGCGTGCCATTTCTCAGTTTTTGGGCCCCACCACATTTTTTTTCCATTTTTCAAACAAACTAAATTTTCATTCATAAAAATACAAATACAAATTACAATACGAAAAATAAACAAAGTACGAAAAAAAACATTACGAAAATATGAAAATACATCAAATTATCAATAAACTTGTTTTCTTCTTTTGGTTGGTGCCGTTGCCAAATATGATCCATCATATCTCGTTGAAGCTTTACGTGTATGGTTTTATCACACAATTCTTTGGCTTTCCTCCGTTACACTTTGCATCTCTCGAACCATTCTCGTTGTATATGTGGCTGCAGACTAACATACAAACCGTTGAATCACTTATCGCATACTTTTGATCTTTTAAAATCATGTTATGCAATATGATGCACGTGTACATAACTCTTCGTATCTTGTTCAAAGTCCAAGCACACGCTGATTGTTGTTGAATTCCCAAAGTCTTTGGAGGAAACCAAAGGCTCGTTCAACATCTTTTCATGCACCTTCTTGTCGCCTTTTAAGAGTCCATGTTTCTCATCTAATGCTACCATAAATGATTTGACAAAAGTGGCCCATTGTGGGTAAATCATGTCCACTAGATAATAACCTTTTTCTTATGTAACTCCATTACTTCGAGGGAGCAACAGGGGCTCTATCTTTAAGAAGGTCCTCGAATAACGGAGAAATATGTAAAACATTAATATCATTATTCGCACCCGCTACCCAAACAAAATGCATGGCAAATCCACAAATCGTAAGAGGCAACAACTTCAAGCATTATAGTTGGTTGTTTTTTTATCACCTTTTTTAAATTGATTGTGCCATGATTTCGAGTAGTTTTTCCACTCTCTATGCATACAATCAATGCTTCTAAGCATACCCAGAAATCCATGAACCCTCTCCTGACATGAGTATATAATTTTAAATGTCATTGTAGTCGGGTTTTCTTAAATACTCAGACATGTATAAATCAATAATGCACATAGTAAAATGATCTAAAGAGTCGCGTGCAAAATGTGAGCCTATTTGTAAAAAATGACTCAACAGCTGATAGCGGGTCGTCAGCTGACACCAACCCAATAGCCATAGTCATTCATTCATCTGTTGAGCTTGGGCCTACACCAAAGAAGCTGATACTGATGATCCTTATTCCTTCATCCATTCCATTGAACTCCTTCAAGCCAGTCAAAGTGAATGATATTCCATTTGAGTAGTTTGCAGCACAACTATTCAGCTCAGAGAGACAAGAGCATTCAAACACAATCCATCCCTTTGTATAAAAGATTCCAAGATTTCAAAGAGAAGGGAAAGGCACTGATACATCAACCGATGACTCATCCTTGATGAAAATATTGCCAAACTTAGAACAGAGCTGGTCAATTCCAGATCTATCACACTTCTCTGAATTCAAAACAGTTGAGGATCCACTAATGACATTAGAGTATGCTGCTCAACTTTTACAAGAAGAAAAAAGACTTGCCAATCTTAGGAAAGCTAAATTAGAATCAGAGAAGGCACTGGATCAACTGAGTTTAGCTTAGAGAATGGCTCAGAAGAAAGAAATGGAAGAACTTGAAGCTCGAAAGATAAGACTGATTGAAAGAACAAGAAGGGAGTACGATGAATGCATGAACAAAAGGGTTGATAAGCTACCCATCACTGCAATCAAGTACAGGATTGGATCTGACAAGAAAGCTGAGATGATCATAATCAGAAACCATCAACCTCTGAACTACAAGATATTCTTAGACTTCAAACTAAAGGACATTGGTTTCACTGAATGGGTTAAGTCCATCGACTAGCAGCTAAGAAAAGTGGGAAGTCAATCACTTAACTGTTAAAGAACCTAGCTGCCAAGTTCAACTGGGTCAAAGAGTCAACAGAAAAGCTTGGAATCCCTCCGCCTCCTCAGCTGATCCAAATGGATCTGTCACCCACTGAAAAGAAATATGCTACAAAGGGCAAGAAACGCACCATAATGATTATTGATGAAATCTTTGTAACAAAGGAGCCAATAATTGATGGGTCAGATAGGAACTTAATTGCTCCTCAAGGTGTGTTTGGTACTGAAGGTCAAGTCATTTCTAGTCCTGAACCTGGGTTGCTGTTCTTCAATGGAAATTGGCAAATGTTCTTTCAAAGACAGAGGCCTGCTGGCCTCCACAGTACAACTGATCAAACTAAATAAGACTATACAACTAGACTCTGAATTTGCCAAGATGTTCTTAGCTCAGATGATGTTAGAGATTGTGAGGAGGCTTGATCTTCAGCAGGCTAAAGAGATAGTAGAAAAGAACTTACAGTGTTTAAACTAATGTAATGACAACTCCATGTAATCTTTAATGAAAGTTCTTATTTTTGTTGAATAGACAGTATAAAATTATGTGTAAAAAACTGTTGTTTTGCTCACTTACAATAATTTAATCTTAGCATAATTATTATCCAAATAGGGGGAGATTGTTGGGCCAATTCAGTGCTGAATGGTCTCTGACTAGATTCAAATTTAAATTAGACTAAGTAAGATAACAAATTGATAAGATATCAGTTGAGAAGAAGACTCGCTGAAGCATAGCTTTAGCGAGCAACCTTGGAAGAGTTCAAGTCATAGACATCGTAAAGGAAGTCAAAGACCACTTAAAGACATACTCATCAGCTGACATGTACAAAGAACTTGCTGAAGGTGTAAAGTGAATTAGATGATGACAATACTCTGATACACTTGATTACTATTTAATACTACCAACTGAGCATAGCTCTGAATCTCCAAAGTGACTTTAGGTTGGACTATTTTGATAAAGCAAATGAGCGGGACAGTAGAGCTATTCAAATTAAGGTCTACCATGTATGAGATGGTGAAAAGATTGTGACACAACTATTCACAAACGAAGGGTTGACATGTTTCCAAGAATATAAGAGCATTGAATGTATTTGTACTTCTCCACTATATTCTTGACAGGTCCCAACTACCCCACTACTAGGGGTGTCAAAAATCCGGACCCGACCCGAACCCGAACCCGATTAAGGATATTCGAGTCGGGTTAATCGGGTTCAAAATCAAACTTGGGTCAATCGGGTCAACCCGATTAACCTGAATACGAAATATGGTCGGGTATCGGGTTCAAAATACTTGCCTATTCGGGTTCGGGTCAACCCGACTGACCCGAGTTAGATTTTATTTTATTTTATTTTTTCTTCTAATCTTCCCATATAAACTTTGCCTAAATGCCCAAGTTAAATTGGTCCATGTAGTAGCTTGTAAACTGTGGTATTTGTTTCTATTAGTTATAAAGTGTAAACTTAACACCAACTTTCTTTATGATCGAATGGAATTCAGTCTGAGGATGAGATGGAGAAATGTGCAAGAACAGTGCGTTGTACTAATATTGACAAGCATCATACCTAAACAAAAAAAATTGCACAGTAACATGAAATAAGAACTCAACAACACTCAAATGAAAGCCATAACCTGGACTCTTTGCAAAAAGATTAGCAAAGAAGCAAAGATCTAGTCGATTGCATTTTCTTTATCGCTCAGATACTATATCTGATCATATAACCAACCTTACAGTCACATAAAAATTGCATGACCTCCCACCTTGAATATAAAAATTTAGTTGCATAAGATTTTAACTACTAAGTGTAATAAAACAAATTTTATGATTTTAAAAATGGCACATACCCGAACCCGACTTGACCCGAGCTGTTTTGACCCGAACCTGACTAACCCGAGTTCAAATAGGGTCGGGTTCGGGATATTATTTTTAGCCTCGACCCGACTTTGACCCGACCTGAATTAACCTGAACCCGACCAACCCGACCCGATTAACACCCCTAATTGTATCATTAAGAAGTAGATTTACTCCTTTGTTCAAACTTCGAGGTAGACAGCTGACCCAGTCTGCTAGTCTATATAAGTTTACTTGTAAACTTGATAATCTTCAAGTTTACTTGTTAAAGAGTAATCCTTACATTGTCATTCAATTAATGTGATCCATAACAGATAACACTTTGTAATTTTTTGTTTCTATATCACTAAATTTTACACGTTTGAAAAGTTAACTATTGAGTTATGATAAACTTTTTTATTCATTGTTTTATAAAACTGGCATAACTTGAGACAAGCAAAAATATCAGAAATCATGATTAGAATAAAAAAATATTAATAATAAAATAAGTTACGAATAAAAACACCTAACATAGTCCAAAATATAGAGGCCAAACCATCACTCATGGTGAACCCAGACGAGCTGGATAAAGCTTTTGCATCATCTTACAGTTTCCGTTACGAGTGTAAGATTGTAAGAGTACTAGGTGTAATAACAAATCAATAACCGTTATTGGTGTGCCACTTCATCATCCGACCAATAACTAAAACACCATCCCTAGCAATAACACCAAATAACTGTAGTTGGTGCATGTGTCTCATAACACATCACAAAAAAATACCCCACTGAATTTATAAAAAANATATTGTTGGTTCCCAAAAAATTCTAATCTAGTGAGCCATTAACGGCGCACTTGTGCCAACTATAGTAACCAATTTGTTTTTGCCACGTTTGACAGATCCTTTGAAAAGTGGTAATATTTTACAAAGTCTAAAAGGTATTTACAACCATTGGATCATAAGGCAAAATCTGATCAAATTAAAGAGGAATATATACACATAGGGGCATACTGGTCATTCCACCTTTCTTCTCCTGATAACCTCCCAACCACCATCATCAGTATGTATCACATCTAACACAACACATCCTTTTCATCCCGTCCCAACCTTTCTCCAACACATAACTCAGGTGATCTTCATCACCGATGATCTTCATCACCGTCACCACCATTGCGTCGTCACCAGCACCGTCTCCATCACCATCACCATCGTCATCAGGTTCCAACTGATAAAACACTTTTTCGTACTTTGAACTTCATAGTAATCAGGTAAACATAGAGGATCTTTTGTTGAAATATGATAGGTATAATGATGCACACCAACTGCTCGATGAAATGCTTCAACCAGATTTTTGTTGAGAGATAAAATAAATACAGATTTTTATATGAAGAGCTAAAAATTAAAAATGAGAAAAATGGATTTTTATTAAGAGAGATGAGATGAGAGATGCTTGGGAAGAAAGAGAGTGACATTGGTATCCACACTATTCTGTTTTTTCTTTTTCTTTTCTGAATTCGGAAATATAAATATGGTAAACCAAACATAGCTATTATGTAGTATTTGGTTTTTGGTCTTTCATTTGGTTGGCATGTAAACACCAAACTGAACCCAATGTTTTAAACATAAGCCCAAATTGAAAGAATAACAGTCAGTGAGGGGTTTTTTGTGTGCATATAAGGTGTTTAATGAAAAGTCCGTGAGAGTTTTTTTTGTTATACAAAGGTGTGATTTTTTGTTAAAAAGTTACTGTACAACTTTGTATTTGATCCGCTTATTTTTGATAATGTTCATTAGTTCATTAGTTAGTTTTGGTTATCGGTTAATTTTGTTTATCAGTTATTTTTCATAATGTTCATTAGTTCAAGGTAGTATTGTTCATCAATTCATCAATTTTCTAATAAAACACAATGTTTATCAATTCATCAGTTATTTTTGATATTGTTCATCAATTATTTCTTATAATGTTCAGTATTATTTTAAAAAATAACGTTCATCAGTTATTTTTTATATTGTTCACCAGTTATTTTTGATAACGTTCATCAGTTATTTTTATAATGTTTAGCAGTTTTCGAAAAAATAACGTTCATCGGTTACTTTTGATATTGTTCATCAGTTATATTTTTTCGAAAAAGTAACGTTCATCAGTTATTTTTGATAACGTTCATTAGTTATTGTTCATCTTTAACGTGCAATATCTAACTCATATCATATCGAATTTGTGTTTCAAATTTCTGGGTAAAAAATGGCCAAAAAGCTACAACTTTCGTGTTTTAAGTTTTGCAAAATCCGCCCTTTAAGCTAGACAAAATTAGAGCCGAAAATGTTAAAAATTTCAAGAAAATCAACACCCACTTAAAAAGTTTAAAAAAGTTACGATTCATATATCATAATGCATACCAAAATAAAGAGAATTAGATTTAAAAAATTGTGGTGAAATCGTTTTTTCATAAAAGTTTGTCGTTTGAAAGCTATTTATGTTTGAAGTTTTGGGGTGGAATAAAAAAACGCATTAAAAGGACCAAAATGCCCCCTAACCAAATTTAATAAAAAAAAAATGAGGGAGTGGATAGAGGACACGTGACACTAGATAATAGTCTTTCTAGACTTTTTAATTTCTTCCACTTTTTAGTGGATCGTATCTCCTTAATTCAATGAGTGGCTAGTTGGCTACTATCTATTACCCCCTCCGCCTCATATTAAGTGTCCACAATGGAATCTTGGGATGTCCCAAATTAAGTGTTCATATTGTATTCAAACCAATGAGATGAGACTTTAGTGGGTAAAAATGATATTTGATTGGTGGAGAGTGTAGTTAGTTGAATTTTCTAAAACTTTATGCATTTTGAAAAGGAATTTGATTAATAGACCTAATACATAGGCCTAATCATGGACCTAATGCTTAAAATACTTGTACAGTGCATGCATTGTACAAGTATTTTAAGCATACTGTACAAGTATTTTAAGCATTAGGTCCATGATTAGGCCCATGTATTAGGTCCCCCTATCAAGGTTCTTTTGAAAATGAACACTTAATATGAGGAGTATCTAATATGGGCCAACCCAAACGTATATTTCATTTAGAGTAAATTGCATAGTTAGTCCCCTAGGCTGGGGCAATTGCGGATACAATATCAAAAACTATGAAGTTACATCAAACCTCCCCAAGGTTTCGATTACTCTTCGACGGGGATTCAAAATTCTAACACTCGTTATAAATCTCATTAGCTAAAACTGATTTTTTGTTTTTTCGGCATTTTGTTTCCAAATACCCTATAACACGAATAGTCCCTAACATTTTCTATTATCGAATTAAAAAATGCCCTAATCAAAACACCTCTCTTCTTTAATCTCTCTTCCATCACCACCACCATTATCATTGTAGTATCTCAAATAAAAAACTTATAAACAAGCTTTTTCGACATAAATCTATTCAAACCTATTTCATCAAATGAATTAATTGTTATTTTTTTATTATTATTTTAATGTAAAAAATGTTGTGAAACTAATAATAAAGAAGAGAACAAGGAACAAGAATAAAGATCAAAACATGGAAGAATTGTATTATTCATCTCTCTATAGAGGTATGTATATATATAGTTACAAGGTGGAGTATTCAACAAGATACAATACACTAATTAAGGTAACTACTAACATTAAAAGATATGGACATCCATTCCATATTTATCCATAACACTCCCCCTTGGATGTCCATTTGAGGATTATGCCTCGTTAAAACCTTACTAGACAAAACCCAGTGGGACAAAAATCTAGTGAAGGAAAAAGAGTACATAATTCCTTTATACGCTCGGGGATGTTGCCTCATTAAAAACCTTGCCGGAAAACCCTGTGGGGACAAAACCGTGGTCAAGGGAAAAAGAGTGCAATGTGTATCTACGCTCCCCCTGATGATCACATCACTTAAGCTTATTGAGTCAGTGAAATTCACATTGAAGTGACTTAATAGAATCACGTGAATATATATTGTCTACATGTTGTTCGCATATCCATTTTGAGGATTAATGTACGTCATACATCTCATTCAAGTACATCATCGTACTTCACAAGTTAATCATTGTAAACACAATTAATTCAGATGATATATTCTATCATGTATGACCATTGATGAGAATCATAGATGTTTCATACACATTTTAGTACGACACTTTAAATCAATATTGTGATCATCATCTTTATAAATCAAGGGGTCTTTCTTCATCATGTGACCTCATAAACATGAGCGTCATTTATACATATAAAGACATGTAGCATCTTTCTTTAGCTTTCATGATGCACAATGATTTCATCTTTAAGATGTTCAAATCATAAGCTAACACAACTATTTCTTTGGTTTCAAATTCAACTTCTATGCATTCATTTGCCTTTATAATCATAAATCAAACTGCATGAAACTTAAATAATATTCAAATCTAGATCTCTTTATAAAGTCTCATAGGCAAACATAATTCTTTATTTGGCACAATACTATACACTAAGGCAATTATCATATGTATGCCAAAAACATAATTTATTCAATATAATCAAATAGTGTTCTCGAGAACTTTTCTTATATACTTTAAGCATTAAAAATCACTAGCATTCTTTATGCATTTTATATCCTATAATAAAATCTCGTACGAGCTCTATCATTTATCATTTAGACGCATATCAATTACTTATTATATTACCAGACTTACTAAATAAATTATTGGATCCACCACATATGAACATACAATGTATGTGCATTATCATTTACAAGTCTTTGAGAAAATATACGTATGCCATTACTTGTATCTTATGCATAATTTAATTTAATTTTCTCATAAAGACTGATGCATATCCAACAAGTTTATATATTCATATGTACGGACTTCAAGTCCTAGTAACCATGTCTCATCACAAGAGACTGCAATCTTTCATTAGTTCTTTGCGTCTTTACATCTTTTGGCCATTCATTTATACATATGCACTTCCTGCATGTATGTTTTCATGATCCTCACAATGATTCTAGCGCTATCTTATTTATTTTCATAATCATTACCATGCCCATTATCATATACAATAGTACTATCGACGTCGATTCATTACTTTTCGATTCCACACTTTACTAGACATTATATATCATTTATTGAGATCTCATAGTTTTTCACCAACCCGGGGTTTTTCAATAACCTTCATGTGTAGAGTCTCTTTAAGAGACTATTATGGGGACTTCTTATCTCGATTTGACCATCTTAATTTTCTTGCTCCATTTTATCTAATTATTCGAGGACTTTTATTTAGAATCGATTTGTCTATCACGCTGCAGCCGTGCCATAGACTTACTACCATTCATTGGTTGTACCTTTGGGACATACATTTTAATTGGAGCATTAGCAGCATTTGTATTATCTATTCACTTATTTAATATCACAATCATGCTGGCAATTACTAGATCTGGAATATAAATTGTCCCTTTAACGTAAAGTTCATATTCATTACTGTGAGGATCAATATTCATATCATAATTCATTCCATATTCCTTGCTGCTCATTCTCTCCCTCTGAATGAATTATCCATTTCAACATCCCATTATTATTGTGGTGGATTTACAAGAAACATATACCGTGTGGAAAACTAGAAGGGGGGTTGAATAGTTTACCGCTTTTTAATTTAATTATCTTTTACAAATTACCCATTTTAGTTAAAGATATATTGTGACATTTTGCTTTATTATATGAATGGAAGTACTTTGAAGAACTCAAAGATAATATATAATCACAACACAATATATATGTAAAGCATGTAAGTAAAGAGATAGAACGATCAAACCACAACACGATTGTTTATCGTGGTTCGGCTACAAGGACCTCACTTGTCCTTGCCCTACGTCCACGCCCCGAGTGTCCAACTCGAGAGTTTCAAGCACTATCAACAAACTCCTTCTCGGTGGAGAAACCTTTCACACGTCGCTTACACTTTATCCGGTACTAAGCTAAATACCGAGTTCTAGTTCAAGGTAGAACCAACCTAACGTCGCCTAATTCCTTTTACCGACACAAGGCTAGATGTCGAGTTCTTTACCAAGGGTACAACCACTCCCGTTAGTTCTTTTACAAGGGTACAACAACTCCCATCTCACTACGTATTTTGAGGCAACAACTCCATTAACACGTATTTGAGCCTAAAATACTAACCGATCCTTACATATACATATGAAGTACTAAGTTAACAAGTCTTGCAACTTCATGTTGAAACTTGTAACTTCTTGATTGACCTTGTGAACTTCTTGCTACATAAGAGAATCACACAAGTCAAATGTTACTTTGTTAGTTGAGAGAGAAATGTGAAATCTATGTCCTAAAGTGATAAGGATTTTCTTGCAAGTTGGCTTCTATTTATACTGCATGAAATGTCAGCTCTGGCGGAACCGGCGGAACCTTCACAAGGGTTCCGCCCGTTGAACTCCAGGGTTCCGCCAGGTCTGCTGAATACCAACCTTGCACACAAAGTAAAATCCTACAAAACAAATGTCAAGTCACATCACATAGGTATGCATTGACTCAAGGAAGAGTTCTTCCATGCAAGTATAAATGTCAAAGTTAGTCAAACACATAATCTAACTAATGATGATGCATGAACTTGTTACACATGATGTGACACAACACATTCAAAGCATGCAAGACACATTGCACACAATGTCATATCAATCCTACATGCTAGCTAAACATAACTTAAAGCTTATGGCAAGTCAAACACAATCTTCACCTTAATTGCATAAAGACCAAAGCTAGTTATGATCATGATGTGACAACACAAACTAGAAACATGTTAGTATGACATTTATGTGCAAGCCTATGTAATGTCTTAATCAAGTTAATGCTAACATGAATTCTTTCCTAAGTGTGCAAGCAAGTGTTATGACAAGTTAGACACATGAATGCTTGATGTGACAATACACATTAAAGACACAAGTCAAGTCACATCAACTTATTGCTAGCCTTCATCCTAACACATAGCTCATGCAAGACTTCAATACAACTTAGCTATGCATTGATTTATGTCAAGTTAAACATAAAATACTTTTATGAAAAACTATTTCTAAAGCTTTCATTTAGATAATTACAAAACAAGTTCATGTTTAAATATAAATGCAAAGCTTAGTTATATAAGACTTAGGAACTAAAGTGATGTTTTATTCCAAGCTAAAGTTTGTACTTTGTCATTAACAAAACTTAGCAAAGATCGTTAAAATATAAATA
>LBNU01016432.1:19680-49730 GCA_014162995.1 Artemisia annua | reverse complement strand
TGAATTCTTTCCTAAGTGTGCAAGCAAGTGTTATGACAAGTTAGACACATGAATGCTTGATGTGACAATACACATTAAAGACACAAGTCAAGTCACATCAACTTATTGCTAGCCTTCATCCTAACACATAGCTCATGCAAGACTTCAATACAACTTAGCTATGCATTGATTTATGTCAAGTTAAACATAAAATACTTTTATGAAAAACTATTTCTAAAGCTTTCATTTAGATAATTACAAAACAAGTTCATGTTTAAATATAAATGCAAAGCTTAGTTATATAAGACTTAGGAACTAAAGTGATGTTTTATTCCAAGCTAAGGTTTGTACTTTGTCATTAACAAAACTTAGCAAAGATCGTTAAAATATAAATAACGTTTTTAGGCGATATTTGTATTAACAAGGTACTTTAGCATTATCGGTCATAACAAGGCCTTTAGGATCGATAGATGCATTATTTTTGGTCAAAATATAGACTAATTTCAGTGATGCCCCTTTCAAACGCCTATCAATATTAGCCCCATGTTCAGTTAGTTTCCCAGAAGTAGCATCTAATTTGTTTAAATCAGCATAAACGCCAGAATCTTGTTCCAAGTTCTTAGGCACATTAAGAACTAGTCGCATTCTCCTTGACACAGTTGTTAATAGCATAATCAACATTATTACAAGAATCAACAAGCTTGTTCTCTTCGTTCATGGCTGGTTGAGTCATGTTCTCACCTTTCATAGTTTTTTGACGTGATTTTAGAGAGTCACATGTAAAATAGGGATTTCATGTGATTTAAGGTAAAAGAGTATTAATTTTTTTCGCTACCATTCACATATGAATATAAAAAAAATAAAAATAAAAAAAGGAATTCTTCATTCACCATGTCCGAAACCTTATGAAATTTTTTCATATTTTTTTTGACATGTGGTTCAAAAAGCTCTCACGTTCTCACCAAATATATAGTTCACATGAACATATCACACTTGGCTATATCTCATATATTTTAACAAATACAAATACACTCTTATTAATGGTTGAAAACAAACAACTAGCCTCAAAACCCATCGCATTTTACCTGATACAAAAGAGAAAATTATGTCAACAAAAACCCATTGTCGCATCACCTGATACCAGTGTTCTAAAAGGCGCGCTAAGGCGTCGCCAAGGCGCGAGGCGTGGCCTCGGCGCCACGAAATGGACCAAGGCGTGAGGTATAGGCGTCGTGTGAAAAAGGCGTGGAATAAGGCGTGCAAAGGCGCGCCTTTTGGTAAGGCGTGGCGCCATTTTTAGAAGCATTTAGGGGATTTACGGATTTGGGCTTGAATTTCAAGTATTTGGGTTATTTCTTTATTGGGCCTCGTAATTTCAAAACTTAATTCCTATTTGGGCCTCGTATTTGGGCCTGGCTATTTGGGATTTGGGCTTTAGTATTTAAAATTGCTCTTAAAAAATGATATAAAATTATATATACATAAATTTATAAATATTTTGTTGCCGCCTTAAGCACGCCTTAAGAAACGCCAAGGCTTCGCAAAGGATCGTAAGGCTTGAGGCGTGGCTGTACCGCCACGCCACGCCTCACGCCTTTTAGAACATTGCCTGATACAACAAAAACCCATTGTCGCATCTTCTAACTTAAAAGCTAGAAAAGGAGCATTAGAGTGTGTTATGGTGAATCAAAAGTGGGAGGTGATTAGCCCTAAGAGTGCTGGATGTGGGAGGCATTTAGAGACATATCTGTCTATTAACCCTAAGAGTGCTCGGTGTGGGAGGTGATTCGCCCGCCATTGTTACCAAAACGGATGAACGACGCGCCATACTGCACCGTTCGTCCCGTTGTTTGGCAATTAGCCGGTGCAATCACTGGCGCCATTTTTTTCCTTTTTTTTTTTCTCTAAAGTTAATGTTATTCAACGGCTAAAGAAATTACCCCCCCCCCCACCCCTCTTTCACTCTAAATACCTAGTTTAAACATCTATTCTTCAAACATTCCAACTAAATCAGAATTTACATACACTTTCACATACATTTACATCCACTATTCTATACTTCATACACTTTATGTTCCAAAAATCTTATGGCTTGTTCACTTCTACACACCATCAAAGAAATCAACGATGATATTCAGAAACTAATTGAGTGGGATACCATTCGTCAACAAGCGATTATCGACTTAGCTGAGCAGTTTAGCAAGGCATAACATGCTAAAGATGACCTGAGAAAAGCATACGCGGAATGCAAAGACATTCTGCCATAAAAACTAGCTTCGATCAACACTTTTTTAAAAGACGAATTGAAGCTTGAAAGGATCGAGAGATTCATGATACTTTGTATAAATTAGTATCAACAATACAAGATAACATTAGTGCTAAAGTTCATTGGATGCAAGCAAATATAACGATTGTATTTTTATTTTCTTGTAACGTTGTTAATTGAAGTATTTTATTTTACGTATTGTACTTTTACTTTTAGTTGAATAAGATGTGTTTAGTTTAATAAATTAAAAAAGAAAAAAAATGACACACAAGTATAAATTTGTAAAAGCTAAAAAAATACTCACTTTTCACTTATAAATACCCATTTTTAATACGTTCATCCCAAATCATAACTTCACTTTTACATACGCTTCCATTTTATTTTGCAAAAATTTTACAACAAAACACTAACAATATATTTCCAACGTCTTCTTCGCCAGGGAAAAAGCCGAGACCAAAGAAAACCAGCGTCATACCTACTGGTTGGACAAAAGCGGAAGAACTGAAGTTTCTTAATGTTAACACTGACGGGATGAGTCTGGAAACGTGATCCGAGCAAAACATTTTGGCTCAAATTAATATTTTTATTTGCATGTCATGTTTTATTTTATGTATTGTAATTTTAATTTTAGTTTAATTAAATGTATTTGTTTTAAATAAAATAAAGGGGAGGGGGGGGGGGGATAGGAACCACAAGTAGTATCAATAACATGTTATTGGGTTTTTTTGTTGGAGAGGGTATTTTAGTTGTTGGTGTGTAAGTGAGAGACTAATGAGATGACGTTAAAGTAACGAACCAATAACGTGTTGTTGGTCCATCACACACCGAGCACTATAGAAAACACAATGTTGGTTGAGTTTGACAAAGGAACAAAAAACGATTTGTAGGTATCAATCAACCTTTGGTTTTAATGCATGCCAATTTTCCCACAACACATGTGACTTGAATCGTACACCAATTAATTTCATGTCATTTAAGTGGTCTTCTTTCATCACTTCATATCAATTGACGTTGGCAAACGTTTGATGTTTTGATTCTTTTAGCCTTTTTAAATTGTGCATAGCTAAACTCTTCTAATTTTTGCTTCAAGTTCGACAAACTTTATTCAAACGTAGTTAATCCATAAAATTACAGTACATTAGAATATGCCATGTTTTATTTTTGTCTTTTTGTTCATTAATGTGCGCAAACCATGGGAATTGAATTATTCTATTATAAATGCCGTATTTCTAGTAACGTGGTTCGTAGGTTAATCTAACTTGTATAATCGTGCGTCATATCACTTGATTGTGTAACGAACTTAACCAACTCAAGAACGCTCAAATCAGTCTCTTTTGTTTTCCAATTCTAAGAAAAACCAATGAAACTTCTCGTCGGTTTGATTTTTGTTACAAACATTTATAGTTGTATAAGAGACTAAAAGAGTAACGTTGAGATGGACGTAGCAGTACTCGATCCCACTCTGATATTTAAACTATGATCGAGTTACAAGAATGATTTGCTACTGAATCCATTGTTATCTACAAATGACTGAAACAGTGAAACTACCTATAAGTGTATAAAACATGCACATTTGAAGATGTAACTCTTTTAATCTATAAGCTATGTTTTAAGGTTGTTGATCAATTTTACAATATTACTAATGTACTTATTTGTTTTCTCAGCCACAAATCTTGGAAATTCTACACAAAATTGTGACGAATCTTTTTCCTGTTCTAACAAAGAACCATTCGGCTATCTTTTAAAATTTATTCATGCTATCTACCATCATTCTTAGCTAGATGCATTAAATAAGCAAGACGGCATTTCATATGAATCCACCAAACTTTAAGTTTTCTAGCTTGATGATCTATCACTCAATCAGTTAATAACACTAGGCAAGCATTCAATATCTTATAAAGGTTATGCCTCAGTAATTTATCACTAAACCAACACATATCAAAGTTTACATGCAATTTAAATCCCTTTGCCAATAGAAACTTCATTAAATAAGAAAGTTTAACAAAGTCATGGTGTAGCTAGAAAATGTGTCATCAATTAGTACTATATAGTGTATATATACTACTAATCAAAGAAATAAGTGAGCTAAGTAACTAATAAAACACACAACTAATTATTTAATCACCATTTTTCCTTCATGAGATAAATGATCAGTAGAAGAAGAAAAAGTTGAAGCAACAGAAGTGAAAGAATGACCACCATTAATTCCAGCAAGCAAATCAACAAAAGCACCAACAATAAACTCATGATTATTCTTTCCATTCATTCTTAAATACCACCTTAACAACTCTTCCAAACACTCCCAATCTTTCAATCCATGCATCTCCACCATCTCCTCCATAGATTTCTTGAAATCTTGGTAAGGGTTATGCGATTCCATCACTATTGTTACACTCTCTTTACACACCAACGTAGTACATTTTCTACCACTACCATGAGTTTCAAGTATGGAACTTGTGGCATCAGGTTCGAAAAACAACCTGTCTGACCGTGCTCCGCGGACAATGGTCTCAACCGCAGAGCACTCGTCAGACTCGGTTGAAGTGCTAGCGGATTCGGATGAGTTTGTGAAAAATGAACCAAGTGTAGTAAACTCGACTTGTGGCTCGACTAACATATCGTTTTTAGGGTTTTTAAAGATTGGTTCATGGTCTTTTGTGGCTCGGAAAGATGTGGTTTTGGAGTGAGTGCATGAAGGCCATAAGGACCATAGTTGTTTGTGTTTCTTGTGTAATAAGAGTGAAGGGAAGAGATTCATGTTCTTGCCCATTTAGTAAAGTTGTGTGTTTTGAATTGATATGTTTTTTTGAAGTGTGTTTACATAGTATGTGTGTGTATTTATGAGTAGTATGTGTCGTCGTTGATACTTTTGGTTTGGTATTAATGGAGATCACATATAGAGGTGGAATGAAAGGAAAGGGGAGGGGGAAGGTAGGGACTCTCTTGTGTGTAGTTAATACTATTGTTATGGGAAATTAATTACTTGTTTGTTTAATGCATTTCATACATATCCCTCCTAGCTACCAAATCTTTTTTACTCGTATAAAATGAGAAAAAATATATTAAAATGAGAAACAAGAAAAATAATTATATTCGTAAATTTGAGATGTATCAATATGAATTAGATGAATCTTTGTTCATTTTGACGAATCTTTTTTAGTTTTAAAAGTGATTTTAAAGTGAAAACGATACAAAGTAGTACTAGCAATGTATTTGATGTGCAAAAGATGAAAAATACATAGAATTTACCTAAGCTAATGAAATGCATCTAATATATGTATATGCATATAATTTTGAGCTTTAAAATATGTAAGGAAACACATAAAAACCTAAAGATACATCTAATTCAAATTGATGTATAACTAATATGTAGTTATAGTTATTTCTCGTACTTTTCATTTTAAATTTTTTTCTATTTTGATACTAGTGTATAATCAGAATTACTTTATCTAAATAATAATTATATACAATATAAATAGCTAGGGACGAAATTATAACTAAAAATGACGAGATGCATTTGTAGGTTTATACGTGAATTGTCATCCCTTCATTAATCATAATCTCGGTATATAAATACCAATACATAGAGTATTCTAGAACTTGGGCCTTAGCCTGTACAAATAAACATGGGCTATAGTAAACATAAACATACGACTAACACTCCCCGCAGTTTGAGCGGGAGGACACCTGACACTCAAACTGGTACAAAACTCCTAAAAAAAAGCTGATGGTAAGTCTGGTAAAAATATCTGCGTACTGATAACGCGACGGTACATGAAGCACTCTAACTTGACCAGCAGCAACCAAATCCCGTACAAAATGAATATCAATCTCTATATGCTTCATATGCTGATGTTGAACCGGATTAGAAGATAAGTATATGGCACTAACATTATCACAGTAGACAAGCGTGGCGGAAGACAAAAACGTATGCAGCTCACGGAGCAGATTCCGCAACCAACAGGTCTCAGCAACAGCATTGGCAACACCACGATGACGCTTAGAGGACCAGAAGAGGAGGTTGTTGCCAAGAAAAACACAATAGCCGGAAGTCGATCTCTGAGTAGTAGGGCAACCAACCCAATCAGCATCCGAATAAGCAACCAATGAAGAAATAGAGGATGAAAACAATTGCAAACCATAGTCTAATGCCCCAAACATACCTCAAAATCGAGCCGAGAAATGTGGCTCCCGAGGATCATGCATAAAAAAACAAACCTGCTGCACTGCATATGAAATATCAGGTCTGTTAAAAGTAAGATACTGTAGAGAACCAGCAAGACTCCGATATAATGTAGGATCGGAAACCGGAGCACCGATATCACCCAATTTAGACTCAGTGTCAACAGGAGTCCGGGAAGGGTTACAACCAACCATATGGGCACGTTCCAAAATCTCCATAGCATACTTACGCTGTGACAAAAACATCCCAGAAGAGTCACGCGAAAAAATAATTAAGAGCACCCAAATCGGTCATAGAGAACTCCGTATGTAAAGAAGCAATAATCCGCTGTAACAAACTGTCAGATGAAGCAGTGAGAACAATATCATCCATATAAAGTAACAAAAATGCAGTATCATCACCCAGTCTGTAAATGAATAAAGAGGAGTCACAACGGCTAGGATGAAACCCAACAGTGGTAATGTAAGTAGCAAACCATTGAAACCATGCCCTAGGTGCCTGCTTAAGACCATAGAGAGACCATTGTAATAAACAGACATAATAAGGATGATCAGGATCCCAAAATCCAGGCGGCTGATGTATATACACTATAGCCAAATCCCCATGTAGAAAAGCATTCTTGACATCGAGTTGATGAACCGGCCAATGTCGAGAAATAGCCAAACTAAGAACTATCCGAATAGTACCCGGTTTAACAACCGGACTAAAGGTCTCATCAACATCAACACCCTCGATCTGAGTGCTGCAATTCTTAAGAAGGCGAGCCTTGTAACGACTAAGAGAACTATCTGCTAAATAGTTGTGGCGAAACAACAACATACAATGAATAATGTTTGCTTCCGCGGGTCTTGGTACAAGAGTCCATGTTTTGTTTTTAATAAGTGCATCATGTTCATCACACATAGCATTTTGCGAATTCGGATCATTAAACGCAGCATTATAAGACCTAGGTAAAGGAGAAATAGTTGACACATGACCAGCATAACAGGGATTAGGACGAGTAGTCCCGACACAAGAACGTGTGACCATGGGATGAATCGAAACTGGGTTCGGATTAACAGGTGGAGTTGGTGGATCAGGGGAAACGAAAATGGAAGTCGGCTGTGATGGTTGGAAAATGGGAGTAGGTGGAGGTTGTTGCTGTGGTGCAGTAGGTGATGAAGTTGGTGGAGAAGTCGGACTAAGAGGCTCAATGGGCGCATCAGATGTAAGAACATCTGGAGGATCAGTTTGAACATTGGGTGAAGTGGTGGGAGATAATCTTAGGATGTTGGAAATGATATTAGACGAGTCATCCAAGAAATCATAAGAGGGACTGGCAGTGGGGGTGGCAGTGGGTGTCTTTGTGTCAAACGGGAAAACAGTCTCATCAAAAGTAACATGACGTGAAAGGATAATTTTATTTGTGTTCAAATCTAAACAACGATAACCACGATGATTGGTGGCATGACCTAAGAAAATGGAAGGTGTCGCCCGAGCGCCCAGTTTGTTGTTTGTATCAAGGTGTGGATAACAAAGACACCCAAAGGTACGTAAGAGGGTATAGTCGGGGGTTAATCCAAAAAGGCGAGTAAATGGGACTTCATTGTCAATGGCACGTGAGGGTAAAATATTAATAAATAAACAGCCATATTAAGAGCCCCAGTCCAATAATTGGGAGGGAGATGAGCCTGAAACAATAAGGTACGTATAAGTTTATTGATAGTGCAAATCATCCTTTCAGATTTCCCGTTTTGTTGAGAGGTACGTGGACAAGAAAATCGAAAGTGAATCCCATTTTCAGCAAATATTTTATGAAAAGCGTGGTTGTCAAATTCCCTACCATGATCACACTGAAAAGACTTGATTTCACACTTCAATTGAGTGCGAACAAAATTACGAAACAACATAAATTTAGACAAAACATCAGATTTACTAACCAAAGGATAGACCCAAACATATTGAAAATAATGATCCAAAAAAACATAGTATCTGAAACCAGAAAGACTCGGAATTGGGGAGGTCCATAAATCCGAGTGTACAATATCAAATGAATACTGAACCACACTACTAGAACTAACAAATGGAAGTTTCACGTGCTTGCCAAGCTGACAAGCATGACAAAGAACGGGAGACTTCTCTTTATTACATGAAATAGAATTACTTGAAAGAACACGACGTAACACTTCACTTCCGGGATGTCCAAGACGCTGGTGCCACGTATACTGACTCGTGAGAAAACATGCGGAATGGTGGAAGGCTGAGTGACAGGCTAAAGATCTCCAGTGCTATCACAGCGAAGCAGCACCTGACGCGTCTGAAGCTCCTTAACAGAAAAACCAAAAGGATCAAACTTAACAGTGCAATAATTATCGTGAACAAACTGATGAACCGAGATCAAATTTTTGACAATATTAGGAGTAATTAAGACATTATTTAAATGAAGAGGTCGGTGAGGAATGGGCAAAATGCTATGGCCAGAGTTGATAACAGAAATAGAATGCCCGTCACCAACTGCAACAGATGGGTAAATGCACGAATTAAAAACATCACTAATACAATTAACAGAATCATTAAGATGAGAGGACGCACCTGTATCCATATTCCGGTTACCAGTGATAGGATCCTGAAGTGTCGTCGCATTAAAAGCATGAGGTAAAACTGTTTCTTGACCCGGTGATTGTGGACCCGTTGGTTGGCCAGCAAAAAAAAGACCAGGCTGAATACTATTGCCTCCTAAAGTAGAAGAACCTATCAAAACAGATTGACCCCCCAAACCATATGAACCCACGTTCTGACCTGCCATAGAATACCCAAACAAGAATGACCTGCCACGGTCGGACCCGCCACATTCTGACCTTCTATTGACTGACCCGCCACAGTTTGATCTGCCACGGACTGACCAGTCATGTTTTGACCCGCCATGGACTGACCTGCCAAACCCATCTTACCTGCCAAAGCCAGCAGGCCTGTTAAGTTAAGCTGTTGGGCCTGGGAAGCGAAGAAAGTTTGGGCATGTTGTTGAGAGAATGGTTAGGCTTGTGGGTGGTAATTAAAACCAGGTGGTGTCATAGATGGACTAGCGTAAAGTGCCACAGGATTGGAAGTTTTAAGCAGGGTTGTAGTATTATTCTGACTATTAGGAATTCCATTAAAACCCAACTTTGCCAAAAGACTATGTAAAGTGGTCATATCTTGGGGACTTAAACAAGCAGTAGAAGATGAAACAGTGGATCGAGAAGAACCATTCGACAAGCCATGAACATCATTATGTTAAAGCTTGCAATGCATACCAAAACGACACGAACCCTTGTTGAAGTTAAAGCATGGCTTGTGTACCTTTTTCGGGAAAGAAAAAGATGATCGAGAGGTGTTACTATTGTTCGCCAACAACACCATGGGTGAGGACGAAGTAGGATCCACATATGAAGTATGAGCACATGATTTCAATCGCATCTCTGCCGTAGTAAACATGGACCGAACCGTCTTGAGATCCGGAAAAGGATCATGATGAATGATGATATCCGAGACATGTTGATACTTGTCTGATAAACCATTAAGAGCAATGTTCACCACATCATCATTGCTAATAGGAGAGCCAAGGCTATGCAAAACAGTGGCAATAGATTCGATTTCTCGATAGTAGGCATCAATAGATAACTCACCAAGCTTCATGGATCGTAACTCCGCCTTCAAAGCGATGGAACGAGACCGTTTGTTGTCATTAAAGATTAAAGAAATAAGGTCCCAAGCCTCCATGGCTGTTTTAGGGTTTTCAACCACAAGTCTTTGTTGTAGGGGTTTAGACAATGTGGGAAAAATCCAAGAAAGTATATAGTGTAAATGGAGAGCCACTCGGTAGTGGGTGGCAGCTTGGTGGAAGAAGTAGCCTCATCTGTCGGAGCAGGAAGAATATGATCCAACAAGTTATACCCACGACACAAATTTTGGAAAAAATATGTCCACGATGAGTAATTCATCTCATCCACATCCAACAAAACCGGTACACGAGTTGTGAGATTGGTGATTGTCATTAGCTTGTCCGAAAGTAGTATAGTTGGGGGGGGGGAGTAGGGTCGGATGATCCTGTCATGATGAGATAGGGTTGTAAACTAAACAAGTTTATGGCTTGTATGTTTAGAATGACCAAAGTGACACCAAAGAGAGAGAACACCAATAAAACAATATTATCCAAAGCTATAGAAGAACCAACGTTAACACCAAAAGAATATCAAAGTCGACTGGTTATCCAACTTGAACCAACGATCGACCAAACAATAATAAACCTATCGATTGTTTATCAATTTATTTTAACCAACGATCGACAAGGTACCAACAAACTGTAAAAAGAATCGACTGAAAAGAGCTGCAAAAATAAACTGTAAAGGGTTTTAGGAATCAGGATCGTGTGTAGCGACTGATACCATGTAGGTTTATACGTGAATTGTTATCCCTTCATTAATCATAATCTCGGTATAAATACCAATACATAGAGTATTTTAAAACTTGGGCCTTAGCCCGTACAAATACACATGGGCTATGCTAAACATAAACATATGACTAACAACATTTACTAAAAATTAAATAATATTATATACTTATTTTTTCTACTACAAGTTGCATTTCGAATATTTTGATTTACAAGAATTAGCAAAACGTCTGGGACCCAACCTAGTCCCGTCATTGTAAAATCAAATGAGAAGAAATCTTAAGAAGAGAAAAATAACTATAACCACACACTAAAAATGTGTCGACTTGAATTAGATGTATTCTTAGATTCTAGATGGATCATAATATATTTTCTAGCTCAAAATTAGATGCATATACATATGTTAGACGCATTTCATCAAGTTATGCGAATAATATGTATTTTTTGCCCTATGCGCATCAAATGTGTTGTTGGTACTACTTTACGTCACAAAATCAATTTCCAAACTAATTGAGATCCATCAATTCAATCGCAGGTGTGATTATAGTTATTTTTTGGATCTCTGCCTTTATGTACAAATCAATATTACTTTTACAAGTTATATTATACCTTTGGTTTTGACAAAAGCTCTATTTAAAACAAGGAATTTGAATAACCATCTCAAGGTAGTTGATGAAAGTGATAACCACATTCGCCAATTTAACAACAAATTGTACATTGACTTTCTTTTTTGGAATGGCAATGCTTTTACATGTTCCGGATTATAAATATTTTGTTGCAAGAGAAGGTCGTGTTGAGCGACAATAGACATTACTAAAGAGGAGCGGTGTTATGTGCATTTTTTATATATAACATAAAGACACACGTTCCAAGACAGCGGAGGCACATAACTATATTGCAATGTGTTTTTGCAAGAAAATAAAGGATCTCGAATCCAATCAATCCATAAGGAAATTGCTTTTTTTTTAGGCAATGACTAATCGATAAGTGTGATAAAACCTTTATATGTTCACAAAGAGGATAGGTGATGAAACCTTTTTCTATTTTTAACTACTTGTATTTTATTATAAACAGATGAGATCACTTTGAAAAGTGCTGGATCAGATAAACTGGCTGGCGATCTGATAAGAATTGCCAGTTTTGTGTCATGTGATTCATGTTATTTACAAATAAGGTTTTAGAAACTTATATCATATGTATTTAAATAGCTAAATTTGGGACTTAATTCTATAAAGCATACTAAATTGATTATTATTATTATTATTATTATTATTATTATTATTATTATTATTATTATTATTATTATTATTATTATTTAAAGACTTTAGCTATTTATTTAAAAGGTTGTCCAACTGTGCCTCAGTGACTCCTCTAGAATCGTACAAAGGCTGAACATATCAGATTTGCTTTTAACTTGTAGGAGCAATTTTCACATTTAATTCCATTTATGGTCGTCTGTTCTGCCCTCCTATTTTGCCAAAATTCTCTCTACTTATTGCATTAGATATGATGCAATGAATTCCTTTCAATTAATGTAAGAAACAAGTAAGATGGAGCCGCACTTTGTTGCGAGTTCGTTTTTTCCACCCGATACAAAACAATATATTATCGATCATCGTAATAATCAACATCTAATTTACATAGCTTATTAATTTGTACTTGCATTTGTTACATAGCCTGATAGTCATATCAAAATCTTTTATATAATAAAGGAATTACATCATTTCGGAGTATTTTTGCCAGGAAAAAAAATTGGACCAATTAGATTGCTTGATTTTGACACATGGGCAAAATCGTGTGATGTGATTGGCCAATAAAAAGTCAAAATTGAATTGATTTTGGTCAAACTTTAATAAATTTGGTGGAGAATTTGATTGAGGAAAAAAACACATAAAAATATAGTTGTCAAATTTATGAAAATAAAAACTTAAAAAAAGAGGTGGTAGTTAATAAAACATTAGTGGTTTAATTTTAAATATATTACTAGTTATAATGCCCGCGCACGCGCGGGGTTATTTCTAAATTTTTTAATAATGTATTTTTATTTATTAAAAAACAAATTAAAATCTAAGCACCCATAAAATGGCTCTTAAGCTTGATTCCAATGTGATTCACTAATCACTTTGATCATAGATTTAAAGTTGGTAAATTAGTGGTTCTGTGATTTTGAAGTTTTCAACTTGTATCATGTGTAAAAGAATACTAATTACACGTTCTTTCTATGTTGAGCATTAGAAACATGGCATACCAATTGCAAGACTTCAGTCGCTTGTCATAAAGAAGCTTATATTTGATCTAATAACCTTGTGACCCTCGAAATTGAAGCATGCCATTAGAAAATCATCTTTGCATCTCTCCGGACCAACATCTTCTTTTTTTTTCTATTTGTTGTTGAGGTGGCTGACCCTGGAGTGCACCAATTTGTACATTCAATAAACGTCAAGCCCAACCGTAGAAATCTAGCACATGCACAAATTAAGCAAAAGTTTCAGGGGACATAATGTTGTTCGATTTTAGTAGTAGTATATGTTTAGCAAACACATATGATACTTTAATGTTTTATAAATGGGCATTACCTACATAATAGACTATGCCAAGACTAAAATAAAATAAATTTATAAATTTATAAATATTGAATATATGCAATATTTATAAATTTATATAGGTAATTATTTGTTTATAAATATTGCATATATGATTTATAAATTTATTTGTTTGTATAAATTTATAATTGCGTATAAATTTATAAAGATTGCACGTGTTTAAAAGTCTGTTTATAAATTTATACACACACCTAAAGCGTTTCATTCAAAAAGGTACATTATTATTGAACAATGTTGTTTTTTTAATCATTATTGAAATACTTTGCTAAATCTCAGAGATTATAATACATGAGAAAAAAAGTTTTAGTGGATTGATGATGACTAACCTGTAAAATTGTCTCGTAACTCAGTTTAAGTGGTTCAAGTCAACAATGGAAATAGATCTTTCACTGTAAGTACTTCTCCAAGAGTGCCGGATCTTCATGATCCCTGTTAAAGGTCATCTTCGATTATTACACGAACAATTATTAACCATGTCATGCACATTGACAAAACAATTTAAGTCAAACTGAAACTTAGGTAGAAACAGGAGATGGAACACACTATTGAAATAAGAAGCTTGTAGAGATACATAGTAAGGAAATTCATAGCCGTTAGCTTGATAAACCCACCCAACTTTGACCCGTGTAACACGGGCTTGTTTTAGTTTCAGCTTATATTTANTACATGCAATATTTATAAATTTATATAGGTAATTATTTGTTTATAAATATTGCATATATGATTTATAAATTTATTTGTTTGTATAAATTTATAATTACGTATAAATTTATAAAGATTGCACGTGTTTAAAAGTCTGTTTATAAATTTATACACACTCCTAAAGCGTTTCATTCAAAAAGGTACATTATTATGTAACAATGTTGTTTTTTTAATCATTATTGAAATACTTTGCTAAATCTCAGAGATTATAATACATGAGAAAAAAAGTTTTAGTGGATTGATGATGACTAACCTGTAAAATTGTCTCGTAACTCAGTTTAAGTGGTTCAAGTCAACAATGGAAATAGATCTTTCACTGTAAGTACTTCTCCAAGAGTGCCGGATCTTCATGATCCCTGTTAAAGGTCATCTTCGATTATTACAAGAACAATTATTAACCATGTCATGCACATTGACAAAACAATTTAAGTCAAACTGAAACTTAGGTAGAAACAGGAGATGGAACACACTATTGAAATCAGAAGCTTGCAGAGATACATAGTAAGGAAATTCATAGCCGTTAGCTTGATAAACCCACCCAACTTTGACCCGTGTAACACGGGCTTGTTTTAGTTTCAGCTTATATTTAGGTTTTTAATGTTTTCCGAAATCTTTTTACCATGATTTTGATAGAAACGATAACCACCTAAAATGGTGAAGTATGTATGACAATAACACTCATAATCGTGTTTCCAAAAACAAATCTAATGGAATGCACATAAACTTCATTTTACTAATGAATAACATTAGAAAGGCATAAAGAACACATTCTGAAACTGAACCGGATAAAGCATAACTTGAATTGACCCACTCACAATAAACGGATAAAAATTACCACCTCTAAGTACACATTTGATAACCTGCACAGGAATTCATCGCAAAGAAACAACTCGGGCATTTCTTAGATTAACTGTAAGTTTTAACGGATAAAAATTAATGAATATGTCCGGACTCGAACACGAGACTTCGGGATTGCACACTTTACGTATGAGTTTCAATTAATAATAATAATTGTATTAGTTACGAATAATTATTAAATTCACGAAATAAGCACTTAACGGTACCTAGCGACCGTTAGATGAAAAGGCAAGAAGGATCTAGAGATCCCTCTTGGGCTAGGATCGGCCAAACACCCCTATCCCACATCGCCTGGGATAGGGAATGCTCCAAGGTTGGGATTGTATAAATACATGGCCTCATGTATTCATTCATCTCATCCCTTGGTTTACAAAGCAAGCCAATTTCTCCTAGTCCCTCTTTGAGTTACTGCGATTGAAAGCATTCCCAGTGGGTGAGCATTCAATTGCGAAGACTCATTAGTAGTGCTTGCTTCGTGAATCAAGAACCTAGCTTTTCTATTGAAACGCTATTAGTACGTGTGTGTGAGAACGAAGATTTAGCATACTTTTGCTAAAGGTGTTTTCGCCCCATTCGACTTCTCTTAGTCGTCGATCCCTATATTCCCTCTCCTAGGGTTTATAAGTTCTTGTTCTTGGTAGCAATCAAGAGGTATGAATTTCCTTTTATGTTTGGTTAATCAATTACTTGTATTTGATCTTTTTCGCTGCGTACTCTTAGATGTTTATGTGTTTATGTCTTTTATATTATTCACATATTCCAACATTAACACTGGTCCAAAGGGGTTGATTTGAAAATGCAAAAAAGGGTGTATATGCATCTCTTGACTTGTAGTTGTTGACTCTAAGCTTTCATGTAACGGTAGCATAAAAAGTCCCTTTAACACCAGCGAGGACTAAAGTTTAGAAAGAATAGCTTATGGGTCTGGATATAAAGTACCTCGAGGGCGATAAGCTACAGATAAACTAATAATCCAAAGGAGCACCATAATTATTGTCATGTAAACTTGGTGTTGATTTCAAATGTACACACATATGGACTTAGCTTAAACTACTTATAATCTCTGTATTCTCTTCAATAAAGTAAATAATATATACCGTACCGTCAAAAGATTGCAACTTTATTCTCTTCACGGAATCACTCATGGGGCTACTGCCGCAAGCTGCATGAAAAAAACCATTAGTATACTTTCTATAAATAAGCTAATTAATTTGAGTCTATACATTCTCCAACAAATTCAGACGTAATGTTCAAAGCTAAAACTTCAATAAATCTAATCCACTATCAGTCATAATAGGGATCTTAATCAAAGAGGCACTTAAACTACTTGTTTTATTTTTATATCAGGCAAACACTTTACATATGTATAAGTACCAAACACCCCGTGAAATCATAAACAATAATCACAAAGGACCTGTAGAAAATCGTTTAAGCCCATCTAGGATATAGCAATATTGATAAGCACAGCGGAATAAGAACAAGAACACAATCAATATTACTTCAAGTTTTTCTTTATTGAAATATAAATAAACCTACTAATACTAGTAATACTACTACTACTAACACACGCTCTATGCGTTTGCTAGACTCTCATTGAAGAGACTATGAATTAATGAGATACTAATAACCAACGCCCTACCTCCCTTTATATAATAGAGAGGCTAGGGTTTACATAAAAACCTAGCTTACTATGAAAGCTAACTAAATATTTTATCTTAGGTCCTCATTGTTTCTTCTTTCTTCATTCTTCTCGTGGGTTTGTAATTATCAAATCTTGTAATTCCCAACAATCTTCCCCTATTTGATATTACAAAACAATCTGCATGAAGAAACAATGTCATCACAAATAATCAGCTAAGCTGCACATCATAACTATTCTTCCCCTTTTTGTAATCATCTAATAGGGGTCTTGTGCAACTCGTAGATGCTTCCCCTCAAGTGATGCATATAATTGACTCCAACGTCGTCTAAAATTCAAATGCGTCTTCGGACCTAGAATCAAATAACAACCAGCAAAAACAAAATAATAATAATAATTTTTTTTAACTATCAGCAGTAACGAGCAGCAGGAATGAGCAGCAGGAACGAGCAGCAGTATTGAACAGCAGAATCAGCACAAAGTGTAAGAAGATGGTCAAGTATATTAACAATAAGCTTCCCCTTAAAAGTATACTTGCCATCTCTTGAATCCAGTAGGCTCCATGGAGTGATCACGGATGAAGAAAATCAACTATAACTGATTTGATGAAGAAATGGAATCTCCCAACCTTGCCTCTTATGTCTTGCACTATCCTCGTGACGACCTCTTGACAAACTCCTCATTGACTTCCAATGAGACACTGAGCACAAATAACGTAACTCCTTCAAGTGATAGCAAATGTACGCATTAAGCACAATAAGATGGATCATACCCCTTCACTAGAGTCGTCAAGTCTTCGTCACCATACAAACCAAGCAAGTTATCTTAAAAAGCTGCTGATCCCTTTAAGATATGATAAGAACACAATACTTGGGAAAAGCAATTACAAAATCAAACAAGCGATAATCAAATGTCTTCATCAAGTAATCTTCTCAATTAAATGATGACGGTTAATAACTTCGTCCTCTCTAACCGTTAGTAATCTCACATGACTAGTAGGAACCAAAACCGACCAAAAGAAAAAATATACAACAAGCCAACAGGAACCATAAAGAAGTCAGCAAGAACCATCAGTAGAAACCACCAGGAAGAACCGAATGCTATCTCAGCAGCAACAATTAAGTGTATCAGTAGGAACCAAAATTCATCAGCAGTAACAATCACAAACAGACACGCAGCAGCAGAATAAATTTATCCTGACTTTAGTAACGCCCACGTGATACCATGAATCTCCAAACCAAATAAAAGATTCGACAAATACATACCATAACCGCAGCAACAACACAACCGCAGCAATCAATTAAATAATGCATAGACCTTTGTCAATCCTACGCAGCAATCAATTAAATAATCCATAGACCTTTGTCAATCCTACGCACTGTTTACCAATAACGAAGCTTTGCAATATCACCGACCCATCATTTATTCGACCTATGTGATCAACACCAATCAGATCAAAGAAACAATTAACCAATACGTCCACCACAATATGTTTTAATATTCAAAAACCCCAATAATGGACTTTTCGACAATGCATCCATAAACTGATAGACAAAAATTCTGCCACACCAATCATCGAACCAATCATACAAAACAAATCTGAATGAGAACCGACCCATTTAATTCCATATATTGAAGACCACTGATCCATTTAATAATGAAGTACGAGGATTAATTGATGATAAATAACTATGCGACAACCTCTTTACTGACCCACGGTTAAAGTGAAACACATAATTAATATTGATCAATTTGAATCACAATTAATTACTCTACAAACAAATTCTTGAATTGCTCGTTATTTCCCACAACCGACCAATTAATTCAACCATTGACCCACAATTAATACTTCGACAAATTTAATGCACCTTGATCACCATTAAGCAATTTTGTACAAGAATAACCAATCAATTAATTATACCATATATTGCCAATCAATGATGGACGACACACTTTCAGTACGAGGTATAATTTATTGTGAATGAACGATTTGAAAGATTCAATAACAAAAACAATATCGATTACCTCAGAAGACTCACAAATCGTCAAAACTGCTCTTGTCGACTGCATTTACCAGATCTGCTCCACAAACCCTTGAAAAATCGATCTGATCTTCATCACAACTGCTCTTTATTGACAATACAAACCTTGAAAATCACTAGATATAACGAGCTCCTGGCTCTTGATACCAATTGTAGAAAATCGTTTAAGCCCATCTAGGATATAGCAATATTGATAAGCACAGCGGAATAAGAACAAGAACACAAACCAATATTACTTCAAGTTTTCTTTATTGAAATATAAATAAACCTACTAATACTACTAATACTACTACTACTAACACACGCTCTATGCGTTTGCTAGACTCTCATTGAAGAGACTATGAATTAATGAGATACTAATAACCAACGCCCTACCTCCCTTTATATAATAGAGAGGCTAGGGTTTACATAAAAACCTAGCTTACTATGAAAGCTAACTAAATATTTTATCTTAGGTCCTCATTGTTTCTTCTTTCTTCATTCTTCTCGTGGGTTTGTAATTATCAAATCTTGTAATTCCCAACAGGACCTTAATTCAAGATTCAATGATCCAATACCAATATTAAAGTCAAACCTAACCATAATGTTGATCCAACCTCCATCCACTCCAACACATAATCTTTATAGGTAGATACTAATAAGGAAGTTTCAAGACAATAGCCATTAAGTTCAACGCATTAGGAATATTTGCGGGTAAAAAGCTTCCAGCAACGGCCAAACTTTGTCTGTATACTATCAAATAATTAAGAAAAGTTTACTTGCCATGTGTCTTTCTGTCACCAAAGTCGAAAACTTTTATAAGAACAACATTGTGATTACTACATTGAGATCGCTTGTGTTCGAATAGTTTGATAGATTACACACTAAAAACTTCGATAAGTGTATAACCATAACATGAATAACTATACTAAACTTGGTATCTTTAATTAACATATTAACTAAGGAGAAACAACCATTCTACTTGAATAGCTTAAACTATAATCAACATTCTACAATCACATCAATCTTATAGCTTAAAAAATTATCAAAACACAATAAAAATAAAACTCATGAGTTTAAATTTACTTTTCTTGTTGAATTCAGTTTTGTCGAACTAAGATCACATGAGATAACCCTGAAATCGAGTACAAAACGATAAATCAAAACTAAGGTTTATAATTATCTGTTAGTTAAGTTAAACACATATATTGTACTTAGTCACACAGATCAATAGTAAAAAAAAAATCACCATAAAAATTACAAAGGTCCTCTAATATAAAAATTGAACCCATTTTATAATATTACTTCAAATTTGTTCTACTTGATCAGGAGTAAGATTGGCTTGCAAATATTAAAAAAAAAAAAAAAAAAAAAAAAAAGGTTCACATCTTCACATTAATTTAACCCTCAATATTCAATCCTATTTACAATACTAACATATTAATCATATATAAACATAGTCACAAAGATGTTATTCAGTTCAAACTCTTGAACATCAATATTCTCATAATAATAATACAAAAAAAGGTTCTTATAGTTACCTGTCGATGACGGAAGTGAGGGTATATTAAGGTTATTATACACATCAATTAATTGATGCATATAACATGAACTGTTGCTGCTGTTGCCGACATTGTTGGTTCTGCGAGTGTCGTTGTTGTATATTATGGATGAATGAGTCAGGTATCGTTTGGTTTCGCTATAGAATAGTCCGCTTATTTTGTTCATTTAATTTTATTTTTTCCCCTAAAACTATGAAAAATAACTAAAAGGTACATGTGTTTTTTGAGTTTTTTTTTACCATGAGCGAGAAGAATAATGTTTTTCCTAAATTCGACCAAATCAGGAAACTTTAATCCTTTTTCTTTTTGAATATATTTTAAAGAAAATTTAAATTAATTTAATTATTACTAAATAAGGTATGATTTGATTTAAAAAGTCCCCACTAGGGGTTTTGTTTTATTATATAAAAGATAATTTGGAGTTGCGATATGTATTGGATAAAAAAAATAAAAAATAAGAATAAAAATAAAAAAATTGAAGGACGAATATTCATGAAAGATGCAATTATTTTTGTATATTTGAATAATACGAAATGAAGAATAGTTAAAGATAGTCTTATTACAAAGAATTAATCCATGGTAAGCAATTTTCATCGCATCATCACACATCAGTTATAATAAGGAGTCAATGTTAATACCTCTTTTTATCAAGCTCGACCTTAACCGCTAGCCTTTCTATAATCGCCTTCCAAACGAGTACGTACATTAGCTTTTTTCTGCCACAAATTTACGCCAAACCGTTTCGTAATTCATATTGCTACTATCAGTATATTTTTCTTGAACCAAAAAAAAATAAAAAAATAAAAAAAAAAAATAAATAAAAAATAAAAAATAAAAATAAAAAATAAAAGAGAGTTGGTCTCCAATAACTAATTAAAAAAATAAAATAACTTTATCAATAGAACACTACATGAATAGATATACTTTGAGTGCTTGCATCGTATGAACACTACAAGAATAGATATAATCAAATAGAACAACTTGAATGCTATAGAGTATGAAATGGACCATCTATACGCGTTAATTCAACTATTCTAGAAATATACGAGTTCTATTCATATCATATATGACCGAAAAAAGGTCAAAGATCCCTCCATTTTGTCACTATATACTCGCCTATTGTTGACCAAGTAAAATTAAAAAATGAGAACAACAAGACGTTCAAAAAACCAACTCTTGTGCATTATTTGTGTATTTGCTTTGTTCTCTATCTCCAAGGGAAGAACATTATTGCAAAGCACGAATAATCAAATGATTAAAGCTGTTAATCTCAAGGCTGGCTCGTAACCGAAGGATGGACAAAAGCTTCTCTATTTGATAACATCCCGAATAAAGATTTCTTTGTTCGTTTTCATTTCATGTCTATGTGCTATACAAGAACCGAAAGCTAGAACAATGTAACCAGCTTGCAGTTCTTTTAACCCATTTTGTTTCTCTTATCTATAATGACGCATGCTCAACTTGACAACATGTCATGTATTACAAGATGCTACTTGTTTTGAAAATGTAGTTTTTAAGTGTCTTCTAAGCATCAAGTGGTGTTATAAACTCCACTTTTTCATAAGTTTACTCTGAAAAAGTTGAGCTAAAGATTAAGATATTAAGAAAACTTATANATAATGTTTTTCCTAAATTCGATCAAATCAGGAAACTTTTATCCTTTTTCTTTTTGAATATATTTTAAAGAAAATTTAAATTAATTTAATTATTACTAAATAAGGTATGATTTGATTTAAAAAGTCCCCACTAGGGGTTTTGTTTTATTATATAAAAGATATGCTTAAAATTTAAGCATTGTTGTGAATAAGAATTGAGGGAATGAATTCTTACTGATTTATAATGTCAGAGATTATATATAAGATAAATAGTAGGGTAAAAACCCAGCTAACTGGGCCGTGGGCCTCTTATGGGCTATATGGACATCCACTAATAATTATCCATAACACTCCCTCTTGGATGTCCATATTGTTAATACGCTTAGGAAATGCTGCCTCATTAAAAACCTTGTCAGGAAAACTCAGTGGGACAAAACCATGACTAAGGACAAAAAGAGTGCAGCGCGTATTATCTCCCTCTCATAACTACATCACTTGATATAGGTCCACGAAATAATCGCTTGAACGATAAGTGTCTTGTCGCCTTTGATGTAACATTTCTTGAATATGGCAAAGCATGCTATATTATCTACATGCAATAGTTGGTATCTCCTTTCCAGAATTTATGTATGGTTTGAGGAAGTAGCCGCGATTGTAAACTTTATCGGATGCTAGGAACTAGTGCCGCCACTTGTGAAAACATATCCAACTTGAGACCGATCATGGTAACTTAAACATATATCCTGCATCTGCAAAACTAACTAAACTTGTTTTGATGGGTTAGTAAAATATAAACCCATATCTCTTGCAAAAACTAAATAAACTTGTTCAATTTAATCTATTAGTATTCTCGAGAATCATAACACGTGATTCATGCATTCTATATTCCTTAAGGAATCTCAACATAAAATGAGCTCTAGTATTATCATGTTAGACACATTCTTATTTCTCATACTGCCAGACATAAAATTAATCTTTTCCTCAGTTATTTGTGTCTTTACATTCATCAGCCATTCTTTATAAAACTACACTTCTTGCAGATATCCAAGATCCTCACCTTGTATTTATCATGCGCATTATTATATACAATATTATCGACGTCGTTTTTAGTTCTTTTCGATTCCACACTTTACTAGACATTATATTCTATCATTTGTTGAGATCTCAAAGTTTTTTCACGTACCCGGGGTTTTCAATAACCTTCATGTCTAGTTTCTCTTTAATAGACTATTATGGGGTCTTTATTACCTCGATTCGACCATCTTGATTTTATTGCTCCATTTTATCTATTCATTAAAGGACTTTTTATTTGGAATCGATTCGTCTATTACGCTTCAGACGTGCCATAGACTTACTACCAATCAATGATTTTACTGTTGGGACACACATTGTAATTGGAGCAATAGCAGCGTAATATGATCTAGTCACTTTCTGTAGGTCACTAAACATGTCTGGCATTTACTAGATCTGGAATGTCATTTGTCCCTTGAACTTTAAGTTCATATTCATTAATGTGAGGATCAACATTTATGTAATCATAATTCATTCCAAATTTCTCGCTGCTCATTCTCCCTCTGAATGAATTATCAATTTCAACATCCCTTGTGTGCGTTGTGGTGGATTTACAATACAGGTTCTACAGAAAACTTTACATGGGAAACATATGGTTGTGACCAAAACCATTCTAATAGGGAGAATTCAATATTAATTGTTGGCAAGATGCAAATTCATATGTCGTAACATGCCCCATAAACTAAAAGTTTTGTTCTCATAACATTATTAGCTTTGCAATCAACTGAAGACGTTTTATAAAAGCAATTCGCGTATGAACATGGGCTACTTTTATGTTCAACACTTATTCCAATAATCGCCCGATACTTGAAAATATTCACCACCATTCTCAATAATATAATTTGGAAGACTGTGCTCGTATTTTATAAATCGAGCCACTAATCACGCTAACTTTAAGTTGCGTCTTTGATGATCATTTTGACGATGCATCGATTTTAAAACTCAAAATGATCCACATGGCAGATGTATAGGCCTACATACATCCCCTTTATGTTATTTTCCAAAACTTTGTAGGAAAAAATCCGTATTGTAATTTGGTGGTAACATATGAATAATTAACTTCCAATGAGAACAATCAAATCTATCTTTGAAGAAACTTATGGTTCTTCTATACATTCGCATCATCATTGACCCGGGATGGTCTAACCGGTCATGCCACTCAATAAAATAATCCTGGCTCATTAACTCTAGTTTATGACCACATGTACTTAGATTGCACTTTCTATGTAAACATCAAATAATATGGAGATTTTAATACAACATCACATTTCTCAAATCAAAATTTTATAAGCTCTTTTATAGCTGTCACATAGTTTAATATAATATATACATTAGCCTATAGCATTATCAAACAAGAAATGTCTTTATAACAGTGAAGCTACTAAATTTGCTTAACACATAGCCATTAATTAATTAATCAAGTCCCTCGAACAAATATCAAACGATATACAAGGCACACATATATTTTAGCTCAATAGCATAATTTCTAAAAGAAATTCTTATATTCAATTTAAATCTATTCTGTTGAGGCAACATTATCAAGATCTCCTAATGTTTTAATGATGACAAATAAACATACGAAACACATAATATATCAAACTGTTGATATAAATAATGCATAAAAACGTTATTTATATTTTTCGATATCTCTATGTTTTGACGATCACAAAATGTAAAAACATTAAACGTAAGATTACTACGTAAACAAGTATTAAGTTAGTTTATATCAATTTATCCAACTAAATCACTTAAGGTATGAATAAACAAGTGCTTAATACATTTCATGATCAAAGGGATATTTATTTAATTATTACAAAGTTTATAGAATTAAATAAACCTATTATATATTTTTGAAAAACACTTTTTGTAATAAAGGAAAATTTTTAAATCATACTAAATATATGAATTCAAATTTTTAACCAAAATCAGTTAGTTTTTTCACCAAATAAACTTTCCCCAGAAAAGACAAAGAATTCTGGCCGTTACAGTAGGGCGGCCCCATTAATTTTAAGGGGCCGGCCACCATTTAAGGGGGCCGGCACGCTCCTGTTGTCAGAATTCTTTGCCTATAAATACAGGTTCAATCCTGCATTTTTTCCTTACCTTTTGCACTAAAATTTTCAGATCCAATCCTCTCTAAACATCTTTCTAAACCCTTTGATCATAAGATTATTAATCTTTGTTTCAAGTGATTCAATCCCTCCTCATCCTTCCTCATCCAAAGTGCAAGAGAAGAATACTCCTTCAACATCAAGTTTAAGAAGTATTGTAGATAAGTATTGTGTATTGTATAAATCGTTTGTGAAGTTGTGTTGTGCTTGTAATTAGATAGATCTAGGTATGTTAGTTGTGAGTAGAAGTTGTGTAGAGAAGAAGAAGTAGTGAAGTAGTGAAGTTGTGTGAAGTAGTGAAGAAGTTGTGGTGTGTACAAGTCGTGCTAAGTTGTGTAGTGGTGTGAGATTGGTTCTAGCTACAATTAGAACCCGACATTTAGCTTAGTGTCGTTAATTGGTGTAAGCAAAAGTTGTGTAAGGTTTTCTTCGCCATAAGGGAGCTTGTTGACATAGTGAAGAAAACTCTCGAGTTAGGTGCTCGGGGAGTGGAGTAGGACGAAGAGGAGATTCGTAGCCGAACCACTATAAATCCTTTGTCTCGCGGTGCTATCTTTCTAACTTTATCTCTTTACTTACTTACTTACATATTTGTCATTATATTCTTTAGTAGACTAAATTGTTTATAATCGTGTAAGCAAGTTGAGTTCACATAAAATTAGAATCGAAGTTTTTCATAACCAATGTTTTGTAAATTAAAAAGACGTAAAACTATTCAACCCCCCTTCTAGTTTTCCACAATTGGTATCAAGAGCCACGTCAAACAAGATTTTTAAAATATATTGTATTTTAAAACTTGAAATCGATCTATGGAAATGGAAAAATATTTAGAAGGGAAAATTGTTTTCAAACCACCATTTCTTGAAAATGAAAATTTTCTTGAATGAAAAAATCGATTCGAAAGTTATGTGAAATCAATAGACTATGATCTTTGGCTTGTTATTTCAATTTGTGATATTCAATCAATAAATACTATTTTTGAAAAACAAANTATATTTTAAAACTTGAAATCGATCTATGGAAATGGAAAAATATTTAGAAGGGAAAATTGTTTTCAAACCACCATTTCTTGAAAATGAAAATTTTCTTGAATGGAAAAATCGATTCGAAAGTTATGTGAAATCAATAGACTATGATCTTTGGCATGTTATTTCAATTGGTGATATTCAATCAATAAATACTATTTTTGAAAAACAAAATAACTTGGTAAAATTCATTATATACAAAGCTCTACCAAGAGTTGAGTATGAAAGAGTATTTTTTTGTCAAACGGCAAACGACATGTGGAAAAGTCTTTCAAAATATCATCAAGAAGAATGTCAAGCCAAAGAAAAACTTGTACATAAGTTAGTGGCAAAAGAAAGTATAGTAGAAAAATATTTAGTTGAAGTGAGTACAAGTGCTACTAGTTCAAATTTTGTGTGTGAAGGTAATGATGCCGAAAACAACATGAGTCATGACAAGAGTGAACAAGAAGATTGTATAGAGATGACAACCAAGAAGAAGCTAAGTGAAGATGACGACTCTAGTTCCGAAAGTGAAGACGAAGAATATGCAAAGGTTGTTAAAGAATTCAAAAGACTTATCAAAAAGCGACAAAGAGTACAAGATAAAAAGAAAACAACTCGAAGGAAAAGATTTGGTGATGAGGAACAAGAATGTTTTGTCGCTCAAGCATCAAATGAAATATGCCTAGGAATCAATTTGGAGCCCGATGAATGGGTAAAGGATAGCGGGTGCTCAAGACACATGACGGGGAATCGCAAATTATTTTCTACATACAAAGCATACAACGGAGGTAACGTTATTTTTGGTAGTGATCGTCGTGGAAAAATCATAGGCAAAGGTACGATTTCTCAAGACTCCCTAACTATTGAAAATGTTGAACATGTAGATAACTTAACATATAACTTGCTTAGTATAGGTCAAATATGTGACAATAAGTGTAGGTTTACCTTTACCGATAAGAATAGTGTAATTATTAAGGATGATAAAGTCATAGGTAGAGGAATTAGGAAAGGTGGCGTATATGTTATTAAACTAGGAGATAAATTGGAAGATAGGATATGCCTAGCAACGTTAGACGAAAACTCCACCTTGTGGCATAGGAGATTAGGTCATGCAAACATGCAACAAATACAATCTTTGCTGTCTAAGGAATTAGTTAGAAACTTGCTTAGTCTAAAATATAATCAACACTTTTGCGATGCTTGTAAAATAGGAAAACAAGCACATGCTAGTCATAAAGCTAAGAATATAGTATCCACTACTAGATGCCTAGAACTACTTCACATGGACCTCCTCGGTCCTTCCACGGTGCGGAGCTACGGTGGCAACCGCTACACCTTAGTTATAGTAGATGACTATTCACGATACACGTGGACTAGGTTCCTAAGCGATAAAACCGAAGCCTTTGAAAAATTTGGGACATTTAGTAAAATGATACAAAATAAGCTAGGATGTTCTATAGTCTCAATTAGGACGGATCATGGTAGGGAATTTGATAATTGAAGTACAATTCGGATAATATTGTGATTTGAATGAAATATCTCACAACTTTTCCGCTCCACGTACTCCTCAATCAAATGGGGTAGTAGAGGAAAAATAGGTCTTTACAAGAAATGAGTAGAACTATGTTAAATGAACAATCTATTCCTTAAAACTTTTGGTGTCATGCCGTAGATACTTCAACATATATACTTAATAGGGTGTATATTAGACGAATTCTAGGAAAAACTCCTTATGAATTATTAAGAGGTAGAAAACCAAATATAGGCTACTTTAGGGTCTTCGGAAGCAAATGTTTTATTTTTAATACAAAGGATTATCTCACTAAGTTCGACACTAAGTCATACGAAGGAATTTTCCTAGGATACTCGCAAAATAGTAAAGCATACATAGTCTTAAATAAACATACCATGAAAGTAGAAGAATCCGTAAATGTAACTTTTGATGAAACTCCTCCTCCACCTAAGACATTACCCTTAGAAGATGATGATGTTATAGAAGAAGAAGCTATTGAGGTTAGTAAAACAAAACCCTTAGGTAATGATATTGAAGTAGAAACTTTAGAAGAAAACGAGGTTGTAAATATTAAGGAATCTAAGTCACACCCATTAGACAACATCACAGGCCACCTAAATCAAAGAACACTTAGATCACAAGCGCAAGACAAAAATAACTTCTTTTGTTTTGTGTCAACAATAGAACCTAAGAATATAAATGAAGCCTTAAAGGATGAAAGTTGGATTATGGCTATGCAAGAAAAATTAAATCAATTCAAAACAAATAATGTTTGGGAACTAGTTCCAAATCCTAGGAATGTGACCATAATAGGAACTAAGTGGGTATTTAGGAATAAATTAGATGAGAATGGAATAGTAACTAGGAATAAAGCTAGGTTAGTCGCCCAAGGTTATAATCAACAAGAAGGAATTGATTATGACGAAACATATGCCCCCGTAGCTAGATTAGAATCCATTAGAATCCTCTTAACTTATGCCTGCGCCCTAGATTTTAGGTTATACCAAATGGATGTGAAGAGTGCATTCCTTAACAGTTTTATCAATGAGGAGGTATATGTGGCACAACCTCCAGGATTCATTGACTTCGTAAAACCTGATTATGTTTACAAACTAAAGAAAGCTTTATATGGTCTTAAACAAGCTCCAAAGGCTTGGTATGATAGACTAAAAGCATTCTTAGTTGAACATAATTACACCATGGGAATGGTAGACAACACTCTCTTCACTAAAAGAAGTGACCTAAATATTATCATTGTTCAAATATATGTCGATGACATTATATTTGGCTCAACTTGTCAAGAAATGTGTGATGAATTTGCCAAAATCATGCATGATGAGTTTGAGATGAGTATGGTGGGAGAACTAAACTTCTTCTTAGGATTACAAATAAACAATTAGAAGATGGAATATTTTTTAATCAATCTAAGTACATTAAGGAAATGCTTAAGAAATTTAGACTAGAAGATTCTAAGCCACTTAAGACACCCATGTCCACAGAAATTAAACTCACAAGAGATGAAGAAGGTGAGTCCGTAGATAACACTAAGTATAGAGGAATGATAGGTAGTTTACTATACTTAACGGCAAGTAGACCCGATATCATGTTTAATGTTTGCCTTTGTGCTCGCTTTCAAGAGGATCCCAAAACCTCTCACCTAGAAGCGGTTAAGCATATCTTCCGATACATTAAAGGCACTATACACTTAGGATTATGGTATCCTAAGGGATCCGGCATAGAAACAATTGTCTATGCTGATTCGGATCATGCGGGAGACTACGTAGATAGAAAGAGCACTAGCATAATTTGCACGTTTATGGGATGTTGTTTAACGTCTTGGTTTTCGAAGAAGCAAACCGCTCTTGCTATTTCTACCACCGAAGCCAAATACGTAAGCGCCGGAAAGGCATGTCAACAAGCACTATGAATGAAACAAGCTCTCGTAGACTATGACATTAGGTTAGAAAATATTCCTATTATGTGCGATAACAAAGGAGCTATAGATTTAAGTAAGATTCCCGTTCAACACTCTAGGACTAAACATATAGAAATACGTCATCACTTCCTTAGGGATAATGTACAAAAAGGAAACATTACAATAGAAAAGGTAGCTTCGGAAGATAACATTGCCGACATATTTACTAAGCCCCTTAAGCGTGAATTATTTAACCACTTGCGTTTAGGATTAGGAATGATGAAACAAATTGATTGAACTTTCTTAAATTTTCAAAATATCAAGTTCCTGAATTTTTTTTTCTGTCAGATGGGCGGACCCCTTAATTTTATAAGGGCGGCCCCCTTAAATATAAGGGGACCGGCCTCACTTTAAGGGGGCCGGCCATCTGAGCATCTGAAATCTTTTTTTTTCTTTCTTTCTTCTCAAATCTGAGTCTAGGATTCTATTTTGCACAAAATCAGGAATTGAGGTACTTTGTTTGCATAATTATACTTTCAAGGAAAACCTCAATTCATTTCAAAATCATTCTCACGATTAGGAAAACTCATTGTTGAATAATGATAAAAACGTTT
>LBNU01016432.1:0-16106 GCA_014162995.1 Artemisia annua | reverse complement strand
TCCCTCATCCTTAGACCTATTAGAGTAGTTTTTCATACCTAATGAACACTATTCCCTGTGGAGAACGATCAATCCCCCGTACTTACCACTACACTATACTACATCGGTCAGGTACACTGCCTGGTGGGATTGTAAGCCTCTTGAGATCCCTTGAGAGGTAAAACCTGTTGCGTTGTCGCAATCCCGCGTACATCAAGTTTTTGGCGCCGCTGCCGGGGAATAGTTATTGTTTAGGTTGAATTTTTATTTTATTAGGTCTACTCACTAGATTCCTTTCTAGTGAGATTTTTATTTTATTTTTCTAGGATCTCTTTAGTCTATCTTATTCTTTGTGCCTTTGTTCGTAATACTTCTTCATGAGTAATATTGATCGTTTGATCCCTGTTATTTGTGTTTTCCGCCGTAGGAATTTTCAGTTACCCAACCTGCCCCCTATTGTTGAAAACGAAAACCCACCAAACCTATCACCCGATCATCACTTTGACAACCATTCTGATATGGACGAATCTGACCATGACACCGACCATGAAAATGGCCCTTTTTACTATTCGTCGGATTCTGATGAAGACCTAGGGAATGGGGAAGTAGTGGATGACCCTGAAGGGGATGAAAGAGCTAACCCTCTAAATTATGTTGACCCTAGAACAAAGATTAAGAAAGATAGTTTGTTTAACATGCAATTCCCTTGCAAAATTGGATTTAGAAGATAGTTTGTTGAACATCATTTCGCGTGCTGAATACAATAAAATCATGGTAAATGAGTTAGAGTATCAAGGAGATAATATTATTGCTAGGGCTAAGACTTTGCATGTGTTTGTGGGGAGCTTTACCTATCAAACGGACTTTATGGTTAATGAAGATCTAAGAGAGTTTATTGATAGTAACCTCACCCAAGTTGTGTTTGGGAAGCCCTTCAAAAGACTAACCAACTTAGATGAAAAACTAATGGAAGGGTTAATTACATTCTCAGATGGGGATGAGGATTTTGTTTATCAAATGCCCCGCGCACACCCTAGGTATAAAAACTTTTCTATTGAGAAGTGTAATAGGTTCCCCCCTGTGATATATTGAGTGAGAACGATATTAGAAAAGGACTTAAGTACCCCCATGAGAAGAATAAGAGGTACTTTCGCGGATGCTTAGAGCTTAATGATGATTATAAGAAGGATGAGGCGACAATTAGGTGGATCACGCTTGGATACGTGAGCATTAGTGACACTAGATGAGAGAACATGCCTTTGAGTCTAGCTACAAGACTCGTTTGTTTGATTTTGTTTGTTTCTGTATGTAGGTTATTTTTCTTGTTATTGATTCATGCTTCAAAAAACTAATTTGTGAAAATGCTTTATTTTGTTTTTAACTTCGTCTTAACTACATATAAAGGTATTTTGCAAAAGATAAGTGTAAGGGAAATCTAAATCGGTTAATAAGAACGAATGAACATGAATCATAACAATGTAAATTAACATGCATGTTAGTACTTGTTTGAGTTAAATGCTTGTATCGAGTCATAATGATATTTTTGCAGGAATTCCAGGAAGTAAGGTATAGTTTTTCCAGAAATTTTCCGGAAACTTAACATGAGAATTCTGTCAGATCATTTCTGACGGCGTCAGGCATTACAACCTGACGGCGTCAGGCAGTAATTTTCTGAAATTTTTGAAAGTTTTGTTTTTCTTCCGGAATCATAAAAAGTTTTGTTAATTCTCTAACTTATAATCTCCAGGAATTCTGCAAAAACATTCATTCCACAAGCATTATATCCTATTATAGATTATACCGCCGATTTTACGCGAGGTTCGCCTTTATTGTTTTTCAGGTTAACAGGTTATTTTGGACAAGGAGATGATTTATATTTCGGAAGAGAAGCTTTGAGCGTTCATCTTTCTTGGAGGAAGATCTAACCATGTTACCACACTATCCACACCAAACGAATCAGGGGAGTATTTGTTTCATTCTTTAATTTTCACTACTTTTACATCTTTTATGTGAACATTGGGGACAATGTTCGGTTTAAGTGTAAAGGGGGGGGGGTTAAATGAAGACACCTTAGAGAATGCAATTGCGCTTGAGTTTTGTTTGTTTGATAGTAAATTTGTAATAAAACCGAGAGAAATATTTGTTAGGGCAATTTTAGCGCCAATTTAAAATTTTTTACAACATTTAGAAGTGAAACTTTGGTCCTAATAAGCGTCTCATGGATAGGAAATTATATGACTAGCACAAAAAAACCGCACCACTAAAAAATTTTCCACCCCAAATATGTGAGGTTCGCCCCTAGAATTGGTAGGAAAAACATTTATGCTATGATGTGTGTACCGGTAGCACTTAGATTCTAGAACTTGCGTTAGGACCAGCTCAAATCCACAAGTGAGACTACATTCGTGTAGTTAGATCTACTACATGATAAGAGGCATTAGGATTAACCCTTTGTTTTACACCCGTGTTTTTGTTATAATTACGTTGGCTACATTAGTCAAGTAATTCTCCCACACCCTTTGCGTTGTACCCATTTTTGGTACACGATACCCCTAGTGCACCCCTCAGAGCCTATCTTTTCGTTTCGACCTTTGAGCATCTTACTCAAAGTGAGAATTTGTTACACCCCACTTAAATGTACACCCAAGTCGCCTTAGCCCACCTTGTATGCACTCATCTTTAGTGCATTATTGTTACAACATTTATGTTAAACCCTTTGTTAATTATCTAATTGATTACATGGTTGCTAAGTCGAGTCATATCCTTGTACATATTGTTTTGGGACGATTGGGACTCATGGGTGAAGTACTAGTTTAATGGAGTAATGGGGAAGACGTCAATTATTACCCCCATATGTGCTAAATATTTTAAAAGTACTCCAAGTGTTTCAATTATCTTAATTCGAGTCATTAGAATAGTAATTGTAAAGTTATGTAAAAGTTCAAGTGTAAGGGGAGAACCGAGGCCCCTATGATGTATTATTTTGGATGGTAGGGCAAGAGTGTATGCAAAAAAAAAAAAAAAAAAAAATCGAAAAAAAAGAAATCAAGAAAATTACAAAAAAAAGAGAAAAAGAGAAGTAGAAAAAACATACGGATTACCATCCCGTTTCTTTTTATGTTTGTTTATGTTTTTGTTATTTCGTTTTTAGCTTAAGTTGAGTCGAGTCTTGGCTTAGCAACATTGTATAGTACATGTATTTGATCATGATAATTAACTTGCCACCAGTAAAATACCCTTTATTCCAACCAAACCGTGTTTATCATATCCCTACACTTTACATTACAACCCTTTGGAAAGCCCTCTTGGATAGTTTATCTTAGGTGCTTATGCCTAGTGGAGGAGTAATTGATCCTCTCCCAAGCCTATGGTAATCTATTTGCTATGACAGGTAGTGAGTGACTTTATTCCATTTCCAATGTAGTTATATAGGTTTATAACACCCGAGAGATGAGAATATCCAAACACTATTTGTGAGGTGCTACTGTATGATTTCCGTGTTTATTATGATTAGGGTCGAGTAACTATTTATTGTAATTACTTTTATATTAGTGTTAAATGACCCCTAACTCATATTTTGATTGGAATAAATGCCCATTTGCTTGAGGACAAGCAAATCTCAAGTGTAAGGGTATTTGATGAGGAGAAAAGTGTACCCGTTTTAGGGGGTCATTTAAGCCATAATTCGTGTTAATATGATCAAATATTGCCCTAAATCGTTCCTTTTGTCATTTTAGGTACTTTTGAGAAGAATTCTGGAAAACACATCATTTTAGGCGTTTTTGGAGCATAACGTGAAGAAAACGACAAAGTCTCAAAAGCATGCTAGAAATCCTTCCTGACGGCGTCAGAGTCACAAGGTGACGCCGTCAGCCAACCAAGACAAAGGAGTGGATACTGACTATACGTGACGCCCTAAGAAGAAAACATGGAAATAACACCTGACGGCGTCAGGTGTTAATATTCCTAGGCCGTCAGGTGTTAAGCTAAAGAGTGACGGCCCAGAGGAATTTTACAAGTGACGGCGTCAGACATGGATCTAGGCCATCCGAGAACCCTAATGGCGGCGAGCTGACGGCGTCAGAGCGTATAAGCTGACGCCGTCAGAGTGTATTTTCTATATATACTTTTATATTTTTCATTCGTTAGTGTGCAACTTTTGGGAACAAACCCTAGACGATTTTGACAGGTTTTTCACCCTTGATCCTTCCATGTTCAATTGAAGATAAGCCCCCATTCAAATTAATCAATATGTCTATGTGTTGGTTAATTATATCTTATGCTTGTCTTTCAATTAACATGCTAGGCTAGATTTATCTTGTGTTTGCTTAGATCTAATGAAACCTAACTATTGATTATTTGTTGTTGGTGTGTTATTAATTGTATTGGATTAATGTTTATCGATGTTAGGCTTAAGAAAACTGACCAACCTCCTATATGGTAACGTGCTTGAACGTCTTAAGAAACATGAACCAATGCGTACTAGGTTTTTATGGTTGTATTTAATGCATGAGCGAATTCTAGTGATCCCATGTTAGGAGCTTCTAGCAGGCTCGACATAGGAGTGAAGTAGGAGCTTATAGAGTTGGGGAAGTACGTACGCCACCCCACGACTGGTATTAAGGAATACACCCGTCATCCACGCAGTTAATACACACTAATTAACCGGTAAAAGATAGTTAGGGAGTAAGGAAATCTAAGTAAACACATTTGTCTCCATATAAGTTTCACAACCACTTAGTTTTAGTTATTTTATTTTTATTTGCAATAGTAGTTTTTGGGTTAGTTGACTAGTAACTAATTCCGCCCACTCCTTCAAACCCGAGATTTTACTTGCTTTCTAAAAAATATAAAAATACAAAAATAATCATCCCTCACCCTTAGACCTATTAGAGTAGTTTTTCATACCTAACGAACACTATTCCCTGTGGAGAACGATCAATCCCCCGTACTTACCACTACACTATACTACATCAGTCAGGTACACTGCCTGGTGGGATTGTAAGCCTCTTGAGATCCCTTGAGAGGTAAAACCTATTGCGTGGTCGGAATCCCGCGTACATCAACATCTTTCTAAACCCTTTGATCATAAGATTATTAATCTTTGTTTCAAGTGATTCAATCCCTCCTCATCCTTCCTCATCCAAAGTGCAAGAGAAGAATACTCCTTCAACATCAAGTTTAAGAAGTATTGTAGATAAGTATTGTATATTGTGTAAATCATTTGTGAAGTTGTGTTGTGCTTGTAATTAGATAGATCTAGGTGTGTTAGTTGTGAGTAGAAGTTGTGTAGAGAAGAAGAAGTAGTGAAGTAGTGAAGTGGTGTGAAGTAGTGAAGAAGTTGTGGTGTGTAGAAATTTATTAATTGTATTGGATGAATGTTTATCGATGTTAGGCTTAAGAAAACTGGCCAACCTCCTATATGGTAACGTGCTTGAACGTCTTAAGAAACTTGAACCAATGTGTACTAGGTTTTTATGGTTGTATTTAATGCATGAGCGAATTCTAGTGATCCCATGTTAGGAGCTTCTAGCAGGCTCGACATAGGAGTGAAGTAGGAGCTTATAGAGTTGGGGAAGTACGTACGCCACCCCACGACTGGTATTAAGGAATACACCCATCATCCACGTAATTAATACACACTAATTAACCGGTAAAAGATAGTTAGGGTGTAAGGAAATCTAAGTAAACACATTTGTCTCCATATAAGTTTCACAACCACTTAGTTTTAGTTATTTTATTTTTATTTGCAATAGTAGTTTTTGGGTTAGTTGACTAGCAACTAATTCCGCCCACTCCTTCAAACCCGAGATTTTACTTGCTTTCTAAAAAATATAAAAATACAAAAATAATCATCCCTCACCCTTAGACCTATTAGAGTAGTTTTTCATACCTAACGAACACTATTCCCTGTGGAGAACGATCAATCCCCCGTACTTACCACTACACTATACTACATCGGTCAGGTACACTGCCTGGTGGGATTGTAAGCCTCTTGAGATCCCTTGAGAGGTAAAGCCTGTTGCGTGGTCGGAATCCCGCGTACATCAACATCTTTCTAAACCCTTTGATCATAAGATTATTAATCTTTGTTTCAAGTGATTCAATCCCTCCTTATCCTTCCTCATCCAAAGTGCAAGAGAAGAATACTCCTTCAACATCAAGTTTAAGAAGTATTGTAGATAAGTATTGTATATTGTGTGAATCATTTGTGAAGTTGTGTTGTGCTTGTAATTAGATAGATCTAGGTGTGTTAGTTGTGAGTAGAAGTTGTGTAGAGAAGAAGAATTAGTGAAGTAGTGAAGTGGTGTGAAGTAGTGAAGAAGTTGTGGTGTGTACAAGGTGTGTAGAAGTCGTGCTAAGTTGTGTAGTGGTGTGAGATTGGTTCTAGCTACAATTAGAACCCGACATTTAGCTTAGTGTCGTTAATTGGTTTAAGCAAAAGTTGTGTAAGGTTTTCTCCACCATAAGGGAGCTTGTTGACATAGTGAAGAAAACTCTCGAGTTAGGTGCTCGGGGAGTGGAGTAGGACGAAGAGGAGATTCGTAGCCGAACCACTATAAATCCTTTGTCTCGCGGTGCTATCTTTTTAACTTTATCTCTTTACTTACTTACTTACATATTTGTCATTATATTCTTTAGTAGACTAAATTGTTTATAATCGTGTAAGCAAGTTGAGTTCACATAAAATTAGAATCGAAGTTTTTCATAACCAAAGTTTTGTAAATTAAAAAGACGTAAAACTATTCAACCCCCTTCTAGTTTTCCACACAAACGGTAGCCAAAATTCCACGGAGCCCATATTTGCTCTTGGCGCGCTGCCTGCGCGTCAACGCGCGAGTGACGCGCCAGTCCACTGTATGGCTTCGGGCAAAATTTGAAAGTCGACTTTGTTCTTACCCGACAAATGTGGATCTTTCAATACAGGTATGAATATGCTATGTGCTTAATTGAGAACACTCGAAACGAGTTTTAGGATTAGAGAGATCCAACTTTTAAAAGCACCCATTTACGGTAAAACGCCAACTCATGTTTTCTAACTATCTCCTCTAGCCAAGCCTTTTCTAAACTTAGGGAGCTTATATATTTCACGTAACATCAAGTGAAAGCATCCATATGCTCATATCCCGTGCTTACGTCTTCTCTAATCACGTAACAGGTTTACTCCCTTATTGGTCAAATTAAGTCCAAGGTCATTTGCGTAAACGCATTCTTTCCCACTTGGGTTATGCTTTACATCAAGGCAAAGCACTTGACTTGTTTGCACCAAAGTGTTAGTTGAGTACGTCGAGTCGTGGAAAGTCACGAGTTATGAAACTATGGATTCTCGACATTGAAGTTACTTGGACTTATAAGTAACCTATGATTTTCTCAACTTATAATCTTAATTGTCTAAAGCTTTTCTTCTTAATAACAATTAGATAATTTCTTAATCTCATTTTCACAAAAGACAAATACCACCAAATCTCCCACAATATCTCCCAAATCATTCCCAACATTCTCTTCACATATCATATCCGGTGATCCATAAACACCACATAGGAGACAATGAGTTTTAGCTCTTTATGATACAACGCACGTCTTAGTGCTTCGAACTACATCTGAAGTCATCTCAATCTCCTATACCAAAATCTGATATACCTGCGATGATAGCAATCTGATAGTTACACATACTAATGTTTCAATTAAACACCTTGGCCAACACACGGATTTACAAAATACACCACTACTCTCACAACCATCTATCCTCAAAATGCAAACACTGAGAGACCTAAGCAGTCGCTGACAGACATTATCTTACTCAAATCTTCCATAGCTGCACCATCATATGCTCAAATGTTCTTAACACAACTTCAGGATGATTTGAGCATGGTTGTTGCTTGAGATCCTAGAAGGTTCTCCTACATTTGGAAACACATATTTTAGAATCTAATATAATCTCTCTGCTACACACTTTACAGTGGACTCAACATGAGTTTCATTGCCCTCTGTTGAACACGTCAACACTCAACCCTGCAGAATGAATTTCACTTTATGCAGGTCTTGAGGAAAGTATTTTGAAAACCAAGAAAGGAGGTCCTCTTTTCAATCTCCCATACCATCCAAACTATCAAAACGATAAACCATCGATCAACCTTAGTCGATTTCTACTATTGGGGTTTAAGTCTATGAAGAAATATGGATGAAAAATTCTCACAAGTCTAAGCGTACCATGACACCCCAAGTTATCTGCTTGAGAGGCGCAAATCCTGATTACAAGATCCGGCACGCTCGCGACGGAACCCAGCGCTTGAGCCGGCCTCGCACCCGTCGGGTATACTCGTTCCGAGAATCTTGAGTGCTGGAGCTATATATAACTCCCGACCATATGAGCCTACTCTACTGGTCAATATCTCCCCATTACATGAGCCCGCCACCTTGCCATTATTCTTTCCTCTATATTCTTCTCTCTAATCTCTCAGGAGTCTCCGCCAAGCACTGCATTAGAAAAGCTTCTTATTAGGAACAAAGCCTCCTACACGTTTATTGACTCCTTGAAAGAACAACACCGTCTCTCAGACAAAGGTTTCAAGATCACGAAGAAACCTTATTAAATCCAAATCGAAACTCTATGTGAATTGTGTTCAATTCTATAGGAGACCGTTAGGAAACATGAACTATTGACAGTAACAACCGTTTCATATATACTCTTATCGACCCTCTTATGGCGGCAATATAACGAATCGAACGATGCTCTCTAAACGTTAGGGAGATAGGCCTAGTGAAACATAAAGCAACACTTTTATCAAATCAATCCAAATTCGTTGTAAGGAATTTATCTGTGACCAAGCCTAGTCATTGGGATCCTAGTAGGGTTTGATACTTACCGAGTGAAGTTTGGTTCGTGGTCTTGTATGCCACATGATTAAGTCGAATCACTTAGATTCTTTAGGTGGTTCGAGGCGAATACCGTAGAGTAATCCTTCTTTGTGAGCATCAATATGTTGAATATTGGTGGAGTAATGTAACAGTTTATAGTCCACCGAAAGGATTATACTAGTTGAATAATATCGTGTCGTGGATTCGCAACTGGACGTACGGATGGTCTAAACCCCCCATCCGGAACCAGTATATATCGTGGTGTCTTTTACTCGCTTTATATACTTTGGATTGTGCTTGTGATAGTGCTAGTTCTCTTCTAGACCACTTGGTGTTCTTCTAGGCTTAAAGTTTTTAAACGTTCTAAATTCGAAGAAACCGTATTCACCCCCCTCTACGTTTCTACAATTGGTATCAGAGCGGAATACTCAAGTTTTTGAGTTATAAAACCTTCTCGAGAAGTCGTTTTAAGTCAAAAACTTCTTTTCCAAAAATCTAAAATCCTAACAAAGATTTTTGGTAAAGTTGAGTATAGATCCATGGCTCAAGAGAACCATGTGCTCTTTAGGGTGAATACATTTGATTATGAAGATCTATGCATGAAGAATCCAATGATTGGATTTGACGACACTTGGAGTTATAGTAATGACAGAGATAACAAAGAAAGGAATGAATCATGCTTCATGGCTTTAGGGTCTCCAAAGGTACATCTAGATCCCTTTAGTTCAAACAAAACATTAGATGCTAATGAATTAGAAAAAGATAATCTTGAATTAATAAGAATTAATACTGATTGGATTAAAGAAATAAAAGCTCTACTTCGAGAGAAACGCATTTTACAACAAGAGACGAATAAATTATCTAGTAGAGCAAATGAGCTTGAACTTGAAATTAAGAAGATCAAAGACAAAGAGATGGTTGAACCATGCTTAAGTTGTGAAAAACTTACACATGTGGTTGACTCTTTGAACAATGATGTGTCTAAACTTTAAGATGAGGCTACGAGTTTTTCAAAGTTTAAGAAAAGTAGCATAAACATAGAAAATAAAGTTTCATGTCAAGATAAGGAAGATCTTGAAAAATTTGAAAGCTTAGAGAAACCAAAAATAGACACTAAAGTAAATGAAAATTTGCCTTGTCCTAATTCTATACCTAGAATACCTCAAACACATGTTTCTAGTCCATATGGTATTCAAGTACCAATCTTAAGTGTTAATGAGATGAAACAATTTTACAAACCCATCACTCATAGTAGGTATGATACATTCAAAACGCATAAGACTCCTTCAAAAAACAAGTATCATAGTCAACACTCTCCTCAAAAGAAAAGGGGGTTTAATAGGAAAGAAAAATTTTACCCAATAAAAGGCCTCTAAGACCAAATAATTCTAAGCCCTCTTCTCAAGACACTCCTTGGAAAATATTCTCCAAATTTGGACTTAAGATACTTTGTAACTTACTCCAAGATCCAAGAATGTATAACATGGAAGTCTTCTATGCTAACCTCAATGGACCCATAAGAAAATGGGGACCGAGAGTTTGAGTTTCATGTTTGTTTTATAGGTATGCCAAGAAGACATGTGTATGACAAACAATGCTTGTGAACTACACACTGAAAAGGCATTTAAATCCTCCATTAGCATTGTTGGAGATGATTCTACACTTTGGCATAAAAGATTAGGACATGCTAGCATGAAGGTAATTCTTAAGTTAATTTCTAAAGCATTAGTTAGAAATTTGGCTAAGCTAGATTATGCTTATCATTCTTGCAATATATGTAAATTAGGAAATCAAGTCCATGCAAGTCAAAAATTTAATAATGATAACATCTCAAGTATAAGGGTCCTAGAATTAGTTCACTTAGGTTTATTCGGTCCATCAACCACTCAAAGCTATGAAGGAAACTTCTATACTTTGGTTGTTATTGATGACTTCTCAAGGTATACATGGATAAAATTTTTGAAATCTAAAAATGAAGTTTTCGAAAAGTTCAAAAACTTAGGAAAAAGCCTACAAAATCTACATGGTTGTTGCATTGCATCTATTCAAACGAGTCTCGATGGGAACTTTTATAAAAATGTGCAATTTGGAGATTTTTGCGATAAAAATGGAATCTCACATAATTTCCGATCTTCTGACTCTCCTCAAACTAATGGGATTGTTGAAAGAAAGATTCGGCGCCTGCAAGAAATGTGTTGTATTATGCTTAACGAACAATCTATCTCACAAAAGTTTTGGTGTCACGCTATAGAAACCGCATCCTTCATTATGAATAGAACATCAATTACTAAAACAAGTAATAAAACACCTTATGAGATTCTTAGGAGGAAAAGGCCATCATTAGAATATTTTAAAATCTTTGGTTGTAAATGCATAATATCTAAAACACATAATGGAATCTTCCTAGGATATTCACATACATCAAAGACGTATAAAGTTTATAATAAGGAGACCTCTAAAATCATTGAGACACTTGATGTAAGTTTTGACAAAGAAACATGCTTGCCATTAGAAGATAAACTAGGAGAGAATAATGATCAAAGTCAAAATTTTAATCACACCAATCTAGTTGAAATAATAGATCATAACGATGAAAATAATTTAGAGAATGATTTTATAGCACAAGCTCAAAACAATACATTTGCATTCATATCAACTATAGAGCCAAAATGTTTTGAGGAAGCTATTAGTAACGAAAATTGGTTTATGGCAATGCATATTGAGATAGATCAACTCACACGCAACGATGTTTGGGAATTAGTTCCATTACCTAATGCTTGCACCCCTCTAGAATTAAAATGGGCTTTCAGTAGCACCTTGCATGAAAATGGAACAATTTGTGAAAATCAAGCTAAATTAGTAATAAATGATTTTGATCAAGTTGAAAAACCCGTTAATCACATTTTTGCCCCGGTTGCACAAATAAAGTCTTTACGCATTCTTCTTGCATATGCATGTAGTAGCATGATTAAACTAAAACAAATGGATGTCAAAAATGCTTTTAATAAAGTCATCAATAGTGAAATATATGTTACCCAACCACCGGGATTTATTAACTTTCAAAAACCTAATCATGTTTTTAAAATGAAGAAAGTCTTGCATGGACTTGAACTAGAAAATCATTCATGGCATAATAGTGTAATATCTTTCCTTGTTGAAAATAAATATGCAAGAGGCATGAAGAATAAGTCGTTATTCTTCAAGATAAAAAACAAGCATCAAATAGTCATTCAAATCTTTGAAGATGATATTGTCTTTGGATCTACATGCCAAGCATTGCATGCCGAGTTCATTAAGCGTATGCATGAGAAATTTAACATGAATGTCTTAGGAGATCTTAAGTCCATACTTAACATACAAGTCATACAAAGTAACAATGGCACATTCATCTCAGAATCAAAATATTTAAGAGAGTCTCTTAGAAAATTTGATCTTGAAAATGTTAAGTCCATCAAAACGCCAATGGCAACCGATCTAAAACTCACCTTGGACAAGGAAGGAATTTTGGTTGATAGCTCTAAATATCGATGTATGATAGGAAGTCTACTACACCTAACCGCTAGTAGACCCGACATCATGTTTAGTGTATCTTTATGTGCACGATTTCAAGAAAACCCCAAGGAATCTCACATGAATGCCGTAGTACAGATATTTAGATACTTAAAGAGCACACCTTATCTAGGTGTTTGGTACCCACAGGCCTCGGGCATTGAAATTAGTATTTACACCGACTCCGATCACGCCGGCGACTACGTTGATTGAAAAAGTACTAGTGGCGTAGGCACCTTTGTAGGAGAATGTCTAACACAATGGTCTTGTCAGAAACAAACTGCTTTAGCTATATCCACTACCGAAGCCGAATATGTTGCAGCCGGAAGGGCTTGTTAACAAGCTTTGTAGATGAAGCAAGTGGTTAGTGACTACAACATCTATTTACAAGATGTTCTTGTATTGTGTGACATTAAAGGTGCTATTGACCTTAGTAAAAATCCTGTCCATCACTCTCGAACGAAACACATCAAAATCCGTCACCACATTCTACGTGATAACGTTCAAAAGGGAAATATTCTTTTAGAAAAGGTTACCTCCGAAGACAATGTTGCCGATGTCTTAACAAAACCTTTAAAACGCGAAACCTTTAATTATCTTAGATTAGGTCTCGGAATGATAGAACATGATATAAGAAAAACATAGGTGATATAAAGATTCCGTTATTCTGTCAAAAGTCTGGTCTTCTATATACTGAGAGAGTTATTCCTAGCTCACCTATTACAAATATATAGTCTTTAAACCACTTCTCTTCAGAAAAAACCATAGCCAATCAAAACAACAAGAGACCATATTCTTCTTTGATCAAACGTCTAAAATGATGTTATTCTTCTGTAAAAATATAAATGTAATGCAAAATACCTCTGATATCCTAACTCCGCCTGGTAATCCATCATCTCAACTTATCAGAGCAATTCTACCTACAATGTGACGATTTAACGAGGTACTTAATAATCCATAGGACAGAGAAAAACCCCTATAACAGCAATCGAATTGTGTCACTCTCATTGGCCAACTCACAGATCTCTGCGCCGTTTAGAATTCATGGGCCCACCCCTACACACTAACTTAAACCCCAAAAATGCGGTCCCTCTTCATTGCGCTTATATCTATTACTTCCCTATACCACCACCATCGCTGGAAGACATCTAAATAGGATATCAATCTATCTTCATCTCAAATATATCATTACTCAATATATAACTATGATAATACTTTTCCTATAGTATACTCCTATTTGCGTTAATCTTTATTCGCTGCATATGCTACTCACTGACTTGTGTATGTTAATTTCTTCCGATACAATCGCGCTTGAGATAATATCTCTACAAGCAGAAAATTAAGATAAAGATTACAAAAGACGTTCAAAGCACTATTTCATTATGGACGATCCCCCTATATATTATTATTCCGCCTGTCTGTGCCTAAACATATGTTAATTTTACGGCTTTGTGAAGCTATTCAAAGAAGCCGTACAGAATATTACTCTTGCATGCCATTAACGACCTATTCTCTCGGAGGCACATCATCAGGCCTATAGACTACGCTAAATAAATTTAGTCCTTTGACTACCGTGTTATTACCCTACCTACTATCTAAGAAGGGAGCACTATCACGACTATCAAACTTGAACCTTCGCCAGCGCAAAATGGCAAATTGAGCTAAAAAGAATGAAATGAGACCGCAAAACACGCGAGCGAGGGCTAATATATGTGTAGATTATCTGACGTATGTTGGATTACTTCAATTCAAGGCTGATGCTCCGATATAATGTCAGTTTATATCAACACAATCTAACCATGAAATGAAAACTGTATATAAAATGACTACTGGATTGAGTCAAAGAATACCTCAAGTATGCAATAAGTCCAAGGAGTTATAGGTTCTCACCGGTCTAGTTTAATGCCCGACTAGATAGCAGTGAAATGGTTCTACGATATTGAGATCAATGTAGTAATAGATATAATCGAGTAATTGGTGAAAGGTATTAATATATACTTACTCAGAACATCGAGTAATTAAAAGATAATTATGGTAATGAATCTAAACATACAATAATGATTACTGGGATAATTCCTGAGAACGTTTAACAAGGTATAAAAATTTTACGCTACGTTTATAATTAGAAACGTCTAGTAAGCGAAAATAATAATGATGAAATAGTAAAAGGCTTAAAATATATGAGACCTAGGGATGAAAATTAACATATTGATATTATAATCCTAAAGCAAAGATAAATTAATAGAAAAAGAAAATATAATAAAAAATATTTTTAAAGAGTACTCCTAATTATTCATTGAGAATTAATAGCTAATATATCATAAGTAACTAGTTAAATTTAAAAAAATTATACTAAAACACCTATATTAGATAAAGTTCACCAAATCTTTTTATAATATATAACAACTATTATGTAACAATACAGTATATCCTAAAAATTATATAATAAATTTATCATAAATGACTACAATTAAGAGCAATAGTACAATATTATTTAGGACTTTAATTATAATTAAAAAAACTAATTAATAAAATTCAATATAGCAATAATAAAAAATGAACAGTAACAAATAATGAAAACTATCATAAAATAATATACTAATTATTATTAATTAAAAAGCTAGAAATGATATATAAAAATGCTAGGATAAAATTTAAAACACTTAAAAGATTATTTTGATTTAATAAAACAAATAAACTAAATCTAATTATTAATATCAAATGAAAAGAGAAAAATAATGAAAATTTTATATAAAATAAATATTAAGATACAAGGAAAACCTAGGAAAAACCTAATGATACACTAAGTACTTACAGAAAAGAAGAATAGATAATATAAAAGATAATAGATATAAAATCCAAAATAGACAATCACTAAAAAGTAAAATATGATAATATTTGAAATAATTCTAACAAATCGCTACTAAACTATGAAAATATGGAACTTGTGAAAACAATAAATGTATTAAATATATAAAAATAATAATAGCACTATGGACACACAATCATATGATACTAACAGATTCTTTATTAAGGCTTATTAGACTATTGATGTTTGAAAAAGCTATCAACAACATTATATGATACACATGACTATATCCAAAAGTAAATCAAAGCTACAGCTATAGCATATAAAAAGAATCAACAGGAACATTATAGCCAAATCTGAAAGAGATGACATACAGTAAAAGTAGGTATGATATAAGCAAAAACAAGTCTAAGATTAACGCGACACCAAATTAGATCCCTCGAAGCTATATTAGCCAGGCTTGATAAATAAGCACTAGTTAATAGCATGAGATCAATATATGGAAGTGAATCGACAAGTCCACTCAGTGGCTTCAAAAAGCCCCCACAAGCTCAGAATAACTTGAGTGAGGAACCCCAAGTTAGAGCTGTATAACAGGTGAGTGATCAAAAATGATACTGAATGGTTATTAAGCTTGAAGTATTGTGGGATATGCAAGCTATTTTACATAGATTTCAACCAATAAATCACTACACCAAATGAATGCAAAAGCTATATCACGGGCGATTGGTAATGAATATAATATATAAGTAAAATCCTTTTTTATGGATTATGGAAAAATCGACTATGTTAATAAAATAGTAAAAAACTCTCATACGGCATAATAATTTTGATAAACCTAGTGAAATAAAAACATACACGATAATAGCCCTCTATGACGGTGGTGGATGGTGAGGGTAGAAAGTTATAT
>LBNU01016429.1:51510-83681 GCA_014162995.1 Artemisia annua | reverse complement strand
GTTCTCGAAAATTATGAAAGGATTTCGAAAGTTTTCCAAGGATCTCGAAAATCAAAAGATTTCGATAAGCCAGAAAAGATCTCGAAAAATCAAAATTTTCGAAAAAAATTCCACAAAATTTTCGAGATTATACAATAACGAAAATATCCAACGAGTCGAAGTGTTTTCTTTCTTATACAAGAGAGAAAAGCACTGAGTAACCAACGAAAACACCTTAGGAGCAAAAACCAAAGATCTCGAAAGTTAGGGTTTTATTTTCTCGAAAAAAGGTACAAACTTGGCAGATTTTTGTTTTTGTTAAAAGCAAGCCAAAAACACGTTTTTATTCCAAGATTCTTGTACAACTAGCCTTAAAATGATGAAATCTTAAAGAAAGTTGCAAACTTGAACCACTTTTTGAAAATTTAAAAAATCTCGAAAATTGGTACAAGTTAAGAATCGTTCGAATTTTTGGATGAAAATTTGATATTTTGTTGGTTGTTTGAGTTTGTAACACAAGTTTGATAACAAATATGTGATAGAAACACGAAATAAACAAGAAAGTAGCAAACTTTATTCAAAAATAACGAATAAAAAACAAGTTTTGGGTCGTTAGCAACAAAAACAAAAAACGTACACCTTCTATTTGGCGATTGATACCACTTGTTAGGTCACCATATTATAAACACAAGTATAGATTTGATAGAAATGAGATGAGAAATAGAGTTTGGTTGATTAGATCTGTAACACCCCCAAAATCGGGTCCAGCGGAAGCATACATGTCACTGGGGTGCTACACAATTGGTATCTAAACACAAAGTATAAAGACCAGTTTGTACATCAATTGTTTCAAAAAGTTTTCATAAATCAAAGTATTTTATTTACAACATCCAAAAATAGTGCGGAATTAGGCCCATAAAGATAAGTAGAGTGGTCCCAAATGATTATCAGAGTCATCTATGATCATGCCATGCCATTTGCCCAAGCGCCTCCAAGAGTAAGTTATAACCTTAAGAACCTGAAATACATGCTAAAAAGTGTCAACACAAAGGTTGGTGAGTTCATAGAGTTTATATAAAAACATTTAAAGTGATTCGAGTTTGTGAGATGATGAAGTAAAAAGTGGGTTACGTCGTCATGCACCCATAGTTCGTTTGTTGTTTGCCCTAACCGGGTCAATAGTTGAGTGAATCAATAGTGTTTGTATAAAAATCAGTTGAACACAAGTTTCAAGTTTAATAAACAGCGGGCTACGTTGTTATACGCCCATAAATTTAGTAGTTGCAGTACTGTATCATGACTACAGTACCGCCTTATTGCTCTAAGTCTCATGAACGCAACCCTTAACATAGCGTGATATCATAAATGATAAAAATAGCCCACATCATGAAATGATGTAGGTGATGGTGCCCTCGTCGTAGGAGTTTGCCAACATCCTATTGTTCTTCAAATAAAGTGCATTTGGCTACCTATCCGGCTAGCACAAGTGGGGCGTCAACTGCCAATAGATCTATTCACTATATTCGCGTTCACTCGCAAGTGACTAAGGTTCATGATATGAGGGACTTTCAGTGGCAAAAGTGTGTCTTAGGCAATAATAATCATGGTAGCATACAGAAAAATACTTGTGTTCATGTTTGTAACATGTAATATGTTTCAATAAACAAATAGAGTGTATCATCAATTTAGTAAAGTGTTTAAGATAAACGAGTAAAAGATGTAAGTAAAACGAGCATGTATCTCCCCCAAAGAGTTCAAAATAGATAAAAGAGGGGCTATGACTCACCTTAGGAATGGGCTGAATAGAATGAAGTACCAAGTAATGGACAGTGTGCAGCACCGACACGCGACCTAAATTAGTGTGGCAAGTTTAGTTTACAGCTTCAGGCTTAAGACTCAATGGAGTTTAATTAACTCAAAAGTTTTAAAGTGTTGCGTTATCGTTGCTTGTGTGGAAGCATTTAAGTTTGAAAATAGTTTTCTAAATGTTTAAGTGTATTGGCTCTTGGAAGTATATAAGAGTACAACGAATAAGATGTCGCGAAGGAATAGTCTTTGGTTTGGAAATAACCAGAGACAAGATGTGGGAAATAATTCACATATAAATGTTAGGCGTTGACGACTTTTGTAAACCTTTTGGTTAAATAGCATTATAGTGCTAAGTGTGAAATAAAATGTCTACGTTAAGTATCACTTTAATTCTCTTCGCATGTCGTGATTAAATATTACCATTTAAGTTTATAAAAATAAATGCAAGTTTGTATTTCTTTTCTTGGAAAAATATGGGCATGACCCGTGTTGTCTTTTAAAAGTATGGCTGGGCTGTGGCCCGGTTTGGTTTATAATTATGTTTAACGAAGTGGGCTTTGGCCTAAGGTAAATTTTATAAACAAAAGCTTATTAGTCTAGTAGGCTTGGCCCATGTTGGGATAAAATCTAAAATTGATTAACAAATTTAGCCATGGGCTTGGCCCAAAACGATTTACTCAAGTCTCAAAGTGATAACACAAAAAAAAAAAGGTAAGCAGACGTTGCGTTTCATTTTTGCTTCTGAACAAACGAATGCTACAACGATTTTTAATAAAACCAGTTTTAGACTAACCTTTTTTTGTTTCACCATTTTCGACTCGATCAATATAGTTAACTCCATGCTCGGCTTAAGCCGAGAGTTTTTGGTATCCAACAAAAGAACTTTTAACACTCTAAGCATGGTTATTACTCGACTACTTTAACAAGGTCTACCCGACCTATTTGCTTTCCAACTATACTTTAGAACATGATGTGTGCCGAGACAACAAACCAAATCAAGGAGGCGTAGCAAGAAATGGATTTTAACGAGTATGATAGATTAAAACAAACCGCAATACACTTCGAAACTTCTCAAAATCTACGAATAGGTAAGTTTACTAGGCCAAGAAATAAGGACGAACTTCCATATTTGAGCCACATTAAAACCGTTTTTCGACATTGTTTCAAATCTTAACCACACAAAACTTCAACACAATTTTCATTACTAAAACTTCATAACGATCCATTCATAATAGAACAAATCGATTTATCATAAAAAGGGTTTTAGTTAATTCGGATTTGTCATGAACCCAACATCACAGAAATTTAACAAATAGATCATTTACATATTCGAATGGCAGAAGGAATAAAAATAACTTTAGGATCCTTACAATATAGGTGAAGTCGGTTATAAAGAAGACCAAGGACAAATCGAGACCCGAACCCGTCACAAGCAAATCCACACCCTTTTCTTCTACAGAACTCGTTTACCCTTTTTTTTTACAACAACAATGATATTTTGCTTTGGTAAATTTTTAGAGTGTGTGGACTGAGGGTAGTGTCTATTGAGGAAGACCGAAACAATGAAAGCCCGGATACAAGCTGCCGAAATCCAACGCAATCCAAAAATGAACCACAACTTCAACCAAGACTTTCAAATCTTGTTGTGATAACATTGAGGTGTGTGATGGGTGTAGCTCTTGTGGTTCGGCAGAATTATAAAGAGAAGAAAGAAGAAAGACTTGACCATGCTTTCCTTCATTGAGTTTTGTGAGAAGCTTATTTAAGCTAACATCGTTCTCCCTTGTAAATCCTTAGGTGAACCCGTGACTCTTCTTTGGATAGTAGAGAAAGTGATCTATGATAGGGCTGTAGGTGTGATTTTGGGAAGAGATAAAAGAGGAAGAAGAAAGCGATATAACATAAGTCTTTGTCTTGTTTGTCCCGTATAGTGATGGTGATGGGGTAGGTTGTTACCACTAGGAGGAAATCTATGATTTTGAGGTGGGGATGAGGAGGGGCAGCGTACCCCAAAGAAGAAGAAAGAGAAAAAGGGGATTTGATGTATCATGTACTATTAGGTTTTGAAACCAAAAAAAAATAAAATAAGGGTCAAGTATATTAGGGGCATGGGTTGTGGACGGTTAAGAAAAAAAATATAAGTCTTTATTATAGAATTTTTGTTTTATTAATAAAGAGTGTGTCGTGTGTACTCCGTGTCTCGTTGAACTCCGGTGTAAACGTAATCTTCCGGGTTGGCGTGCTCGCGAAAAAATATAATTTCCGAAAACGTTTTTATAGAGTGAAACAAAATTATTGACTCCGAAAAATAATTATAGAAATTAAAGCATTACTTATACGGTGCCGGGTAGACTCAAAAGGAAAATAAAAACATGAGTATGATTTGTACGTAACGAAGATGGAACATATATGGGCTTGTGTTAGTTGTACCGCACAATTTGTTGATGAGTATGAGTTCGTTGTTGTAAAAAAAAAATAAAAATGTAACCCTTAAAAGTGGTTATTAAACGCTCATATGGAATTACTTTTGTTTAACGTTAGTTAATGACTAGGTAAATTACGGGGTATTACAGGTTATCAGTGTACCATAGTTCTTACTTGAACCGAAACATTTGGCTACTCCAGAAGTGATGGCTTTTGGTAAAGAGACTTCAAATCCATTGAACTTCATAAACGATTGCTAGGGACTAGCAATACTCAAGTATGGGGGATTGATGAGTGTGTAAATACTCATCATTTTTATCGTATTTTAACTGCCAAAACACGTGGAAACACTCGGAAATACATCAAAATACTGAAAATATCCCAAAGATCGTGTTTTATATGTTTTAAATGCAAAATGATTAAAAACAGATGAAAATCGTACAAAGTTTGCATAAATGGCAGTTTCAGTCCCCCGACTTTCAAAACTTGACAAAAATAGTCCCTGAGCATTTATTTTGAAAAGAAAAGTCTAACCAAGTCCTTTAAAATCAAAAATGATCTTTGGGAGAAAAGCTTTCAAAAATTTACAAGTTTAGTCCCTGAAGTTTCACATTTGGCAAGATTGGTCCCTGAACTTTCAGAAAATGGCAGAAATGGCCCCTGGTGGAATATTTTGGATGAAAAAGTCAACATTAGTCCTTGGGAACTCACAAGTTGATCCTTGGGTGAAAAATTTGGGGAATGTACATGTTTGGTCCCTGCAGTTTGGAACATGTAAACTTTGGCCCCCGGGAGTTATACTTTGAAGAAAAATACTCAAAGTGGACCTTGTGGAATCACAACTTTGCAAAATCAGTCCATGGTTGAAGTTTGGCTGAATTACAGTTTTGGTCCTTGAAGAATCAGAAAAATGCAACCTTAATCCTTAGGCCTTATTACTAAGCCTAACTTATTACTAAGCCTAAACCCATTTAAACCAAAAAACACAAACTGCCCAAACCCTTAAGCCCAAAACCCTTCCAGCCCATCACTTAACCAAACCCACCCATGTTTATATATAACCCAAAAGTCAAATACGGGGTCAAACCATCTTCTTCCTCCTCCCTCCTATAACACACTGGATAAAACACCTCCACCCAACACCTCTACTGCAACACTCCACACTACCTCAAAAGCACCCCAACCCCGTCCCCCAATCCCACTAACACTTTTCCCAAACCCTACCTAACCCATGAACACCCTGGCAATCCAAAACCCACCACACAATCTTTCCCGCCAAAACCCATTACACGGCTAGGATCAAGTTTAGAGCAATTAAATGGTGGGGATCACTTCGCAAGGTTCAAGAGGCCAGGTTGGAACCCTAATTCCAGAGGATGAAGCACAAGAGGTGGAATTCCTACCTACCACCATTTTAGTATAAATAGGACCTTCATTGTAGCCCTAAGAGGCATCCCTTTCTTTGTANTTTCTTCCTCCTCCCTCCCATAACACACTGGTTATAACACCTCCACCCAACACCTCTACTGCAACACTCCACACTACCTCAAAAGCACCCCAACCCCGTCCCCCAATCCCACTAACACTTTTCCCAAACCCTACCTAACTCGTGAACACCCTGGCAATCCAAAACCCACCACACAATCTTTCCCGCCAAAACCCATTACACGGCTAGGATCAAGTTTAGAGCAATTAAATGGTGGGGATCACTTCGCAAGGTTCAAGAGGCCAGGTTGGAACCCTAATTCCAGAGGATGAAGCACAAGAGGTGGAATTCCTACCTACCACCATTTTAGTATAAATAGGACCTTCATTGTAGCCCTAAGAGGCATCCTTTTTCTTTGTATCTTTCTGTTTTTAACTTAGTTTACAGTTGTAATTGCAATTTTCAAGTTTAATCAAAGTTTTCCTTAAGTTTATGCAAATTCGAATTTCCATTCAAATTCTCAAGTTACCTGTTATTTCATTTAAATGCAAGTTATTTTATCTCAGAATGTTCTTTAGGTATTGTTAAGGTTATTTGAAATCAAAGAAAAGGAAAATTCAGAAAAGAAAAGAGAAAAGAAAAATACAAAGAAAATCAAAAAAAAAATATAAAAAAATTAAAGAAGAAAAGAAGAAGAAGAGAAGCAGTAGCAGCAGATGCAGATGATGATCTTGGTTTAGAGTCTCATGGGAGACATATAAGTTGTCCTTGTGGTTCTAGTTCTCAGTTGACTCCTAGCTTTGAGGTCAAGTAAGCTTTTGAGCCAAATTTGTTCACAAACTTTGTTAGTTGTTATTTGTTGTTTGTTATTGCTACTTGCTGTTAATTTAGGGTTAATTTGACTTAATATAAGATAATTAATTAGGTTTGTGTTTCAATTTAGTGTTTTTTCTTTGAAATCCTTTGAAAACAGTCAACAAAGGGGTGTTTGGATTTGCTATTTTAACTGTGTTCTTGTGGCTCCCTCTGGTTAAAATTTGTTTAGACACCATTCCTAGGGTTAGTATAGTGTAATGAAAACACAATATCAGTAGGTTCCTATTAGAAGTCAAAGTTCCCTTTTTAATCTTGGTTTTACATAACTGTTGAAATTTTGAGTGAGCATAATATGTATTTAGGCTGAAAACATGTTTATATTGCTTAAGTTGCTTTCATTTAGGGTTTATACATCAGACTCAGTAATATAGGGTCATTAGAATTTCAATAAAGTCATATGGTTCACAAATAGAAAAGTCAAATTTTTCTTAACTGTGAAAATGGGACAGTTTTCTAGAGTACTTGTAGGGTTTATCTTGGCTTAGAAATCAGTAGGATTTGTTGTTTTGTAATCTTGGGTTGCTTGTTTATCAATTTCAAAAAGAAAAGTTAGGTTTGGTAATCATTTGCTTGGGTAAAATTGATCTTGTAGTGGTCTGCTTGCTCATTTAGGTGTCCTGCACCCTGCCTTCAGTTCTGACTCATTTCTCTTTGACCATATCTAGCTCATTAATTGGCCATTTGCCTTGATTGTTGTTGGTTTGGACTCTCCATAGTATTGTCTTAGTTCATTTGCTTTTAGTTTTTTTCCACTCACTACTTATTTACTAGCTTATTTTTGACCTCCTTTTTGCCCCATTGTGGCTGTTGCTGCATCAGTAATCAGTTGAGCTTGTTTGATCCATGATTCCTAACCTCTTATTGTTGTTATTAATTGTCAAGTGTTTGTTTGAGACTGTGCTTGTTCATGTTGCTTAGTTTGTGCATTTTTGCTCATTTGGTTAAAGTGTGTTGTGGAAAGATTCTTCCTTTGACATAAAACTTCAAACTGTTGGGATCTAAAGCTTGCACAGGCTTATTCAAAGCTTTTCAGTAAAAGTTTCTTTTCAAAAGTTGTTTATATTTGTTGTTAAAGTGTGGTGGAAAAAGAAAAAAATAAAAAGAAAATGTTTGCAAAAAATTGGGGTTGAGGGGGTTCGAACTCAGGACCTCATGCAAGCAACAGACACAACACACAACACAAACACCATCTGTCCTAGGGACTTCTCGTGTATATCTTTGCAACATTTAATGTTTAACTAGTACTTTCCTGATTTGCTTATTTATATTAACTAGCTTAATTTTTCTTATTTTCTGCTTATTGGTAATCATTCCCAGCTTGTTCATATTTTTCATAGATTAAGTTCAGCTTGTAATATTTTTCCAAAAAGTTTCATAATTTTTAGAATTGTAGTTTAATTACTAGAATTTAATTAGTGTTAATTAGTATTTAATTCGTATTAATTAGAATTTTTATCAAATAATTAATTTTCTTTTTTCTAAAATTTTCTTTTGTCTTTTAGTACGTAAGAAAATTGTTTGTAGGCCCGTAGGACTTGCGTAGCTTAAATTTCACGTTTTTATTTGTTACGTTGACGTTTATCTTAAATAAACGTCACGTTTATTTGTTTAATTGTGTTTTAGGATTCCCGATACCTAATCATGTTTCCCGTAGTATTTTAGGATTTCCCTAGTTTGCCAATTGCCTTTTGTTCCCTTTAGGTTTATTTAATTTCATCCTCGTTCGTTAATTTTCCATTTTCGTTAATTTAACGTACCATAAAACCAAACAATCTTTCCAACCAAACATACAAGTCTTTAATCTCGATCTTTCACGAAACTTTCCATTCACACCTCGTTGGGGTACGACTCGGGAAATCACTTCCCGGTCTCACAAATATCACATTGCACGAGTTTACGAGTTAATCTTTTTCCTAAAAGGTTTACTTGTAATTCTCCACGTCTTGTTGTCACTCACGATAACATTGACCTCACTTTGTTGATATTTTTGAATACTTGTTGTTTTACACACTAAAACATAACGAATCATGGAGTTTCAACAGCTCCCTAGCCAATTCCCAATTCATCACCACATTTTCAGCGTGATCATCATACAGAGTGCAAGGCTTGATATAAAGATTCTTAAGCAAGGGGAACAAGCAAGAACACACTTTATTATTGTTAATTCATTAACTGATATAGGAAAAGATCGAAACACCACAACCTCGAGCTGGCCCGACCCCATTACGGTGCTTCCTAAATGTAATGAATAATTTCCAAAGGTAGATCAGTTTCGAATGAAGCCTGCAAATTGAGATAGTATTCAGATGCACAACCATGGCAATGTAGGTTGATGTGAAGTTTAATTACATATTGCATTCCACTTACTCTGGTTTTTAGCATTTGCAATCTTGGAGCTCCACGAATCATTTGAATGATGAATGCTACCATTTCATTGTTCCCAAAATCAACTCCAGATAGATTTAGATTCTTGAGGGTTACAAATGCCACAGGTACATTCATCCATGAGCTACCTTCTTCTAATAACTACAACAGGTGGAATTTTCAGAATTTTTAAAGCTTACATTTCATAACTAGTAGCCATCACTTTAAAAATCTATAATTTGAAGTGTCAAACTCAAATTGGTATTACCTTGCACTCCTGAAAATCCAATGTAAGGGACTCAAGTTTGGGTAGACTACTCAGCTGAGATATATTGTAAGTTGTCATTGTGGTGACCTGGTTCAAAAGACCGGATAACAAATACAACTTCTTCAGATTCCCAAGTCGTGCAATATCCAATAGTATCATCTCTTTTGTATCAGTACGATTGATTTTAAGAGACTCAACTGAGGGACAACCAGCAATAAAGTCCCAAATTGTACCGGTCAGAAATTTGACGGATAACAATTCTAAGGTCAATAGATTTGGGAAACCTTCAAAGGATACCAAACTAGGTACCGTACACCAATGAAGTTCCAGATGTTTCAACTCCAAACGAGTGTACATTTGGGTTGGCAATGTAACTGGTTCACAATACCAGTTATGTATAAAGAGCTCCTCAATTCCTCGCTGACCCAACAACAACAGCCAAGCATGAATCTCTTCATAATTGAAGTCATCTTTTGCAAACAAGGGTTTAGGCTCTACAAAGAAGACAAACCTTCTTATGGGACCTTTGAGCTGAAGCAGCAATCTAGTAACATGCATCCCTTCAAACTTACTCCTCAAAAAATAAAAGAAATCCTCATCAAGTATAACATCGGTGAGCAACGTCCACTTAAACCTCCAGTTTTTCGCTAAAATGGATGTCGTCACCGCCTCTGTTAGTGGCAAACGGTTCAAAATATTGCTGATAATGTTCTCCAGCATGTTTATAATATAATCCGCCATGTCGTTCATAACATTCCGTCCAAAAGACATGGTGACTTATGGAAAATGAAGTTTTTGGATTTCGTCTTAGATTTTCAATCAATGAGGTTTTTTCTGTTTGGATTTGGTTTTTCAATAGGTCTATGTACTTATGGTGGGCATAGGGGTTTTGTTGGGTGTGGGTTTATTGATTCCCGCGAAAACATTAATATGCGTATCAGAGAAGATACGGTAAAAGATACGGTAAAGTTACATAGTTAATGTGTGACTACACCGATGGTCCCTCAAGTTGTATGTGTGGTTTAGCTTGGGTTAACTAATGGTTATAATGTAATTGGACTATTATGCCCCTCATATTATGACCAAAACCTTGCGTTGACCAAGCCGAAACTGGTCAAGGGACGCAATCGGCCTAAAAAACACATGGTTTGGACGCCAGGCGACGTTTTTAAAAAGTTAAGGTGCCATGCGATGTTTTGTCGAAAGTTCAGGGACCAACAATGTATTTTAGTCTTAATATTATTAGTTTATTACTTGAAATATATTTGCATATGCTAGAAAAATTTTATATGCTAGAAAAATTAATCTCAATATATTGTAAACTAAACCAATTTACATGAGGTCAACAAAAGGTTCAGTTTGGAGTTTATGTGATCGTAATTCTCTGGAAGTTGGAATACAAACACCATCTACATATCCAGCTTCTTTATCATGCTATTAAAAATTTTATGTATTTTACAATAAGTTTAGGTATCGATTATGTAATATAAAAGTGTTAATACAAATGTCGCGTAAAGATCGTTCTTTATATTTTACGGTCTCTCACGGTTTTGATAATGACAATTATAAATTTATACGACGTAAATGTTTACGTAATCGAGTTATTAGTTGTAAGTTTACATTCCAAAGTAAATAAATATTTTCAAAACATATTTTAAACACATCTTAATTAAATAATTACACACAATACATTTTAATTAAATTAACTAGACATTTTAATTACTTATTTAATTAAACAAAAACTAAATTAATTAAACTCCTTCAAGCCTAAGTAATTCTAGAAGATTGAGTTTTAATTAATTTTTGGTACAAAGCAACCTAAAAATCAATAGACAAAATACTGCACAAAATACACTCCGCGGATCCACAATTTACACGGGCGGATCAGCCGGAAGGCGGTTTTGAGGCAGAGTGTTGGTTATAAATAGAAACTATTTTTTTAATATTTATAACTAATGATTCCCAGCCATTCTAAGCTCACTACTATTGATTCTTTCATCTTTTAACAATATATTAAGACTCTTTGATCATTCCACTTGACCTATAACACATTCAAAGTGATCCAATGATTTCTACTTTGAATTCAAGTGAAGAACATAAGAAGTTTTCCAAGTTTCCAAGTGTTGTAATTAGTAGTGTGTCATCATATATGGTATGTGTTAATTCACATACCTTTTCATTGCCAAATATCGACCCAAATAGACTAATTTTGCTAACAAATGCCAAAGAATGTGTGTTTTTATGTTTGTGATCGTGCAGGTACGGATATTTCACAAAAGGACAAAAATCAAGCAAAAACCGGCAAAAATGAGCACGAGAGTATAATGAGTCAAAAAGTCAAAGCTGAGTTCAGAAATGTCAATAAAAGACCTTTGGAATGCTTAAAGTTAGAATAGTCCTGAGATGAAGTTTGAAGAATTTGTCAATTTCAGCCCCTGAAGTTTCATCAATTGTCAAAACTAGTCCCTTCAAGAGATTTTTGGAGAAAAAGAGAAAAGATGACAATTAAGGTCCTTGAAGATTCAACAAATGACAAAAGTGGCCCTTGGATCACACTTTGGAAATATGGCAGCATTGGTCCTTTGAATTTCAGATTTCACATATCTAGTCCTTGGATTAATCTATCTTATAACCAAAGCAAGCCTAAATAATAAAACCTGGTCCACTTGTTTCTATCCAAATCCAATACCATAAAACAACACAAAGCCCATATTTTTTTTACACAAACCAGCCCACCATTACATTTAACCCACAGTTAAAAAAATAAGAAAAACAATAAAATAAACCATTCCCTCCCCCCAATTCTACCCCGTACATCCCCTTTCCCTCCTCCTCATGAACCCTAAAATTTACCTTCTTCCAATTACCCCATTTCACTCCAATTAACCAATAATTACCAACAATTAAACGTTCTAGAAGGCCTTCCTACATGTTTGGAGCGTGATATGAAGAATATTCGAGCATAGTCAGATCACAAGGACACATGGCAGAGTACTATTGGCTGCACCCCATCACTCTACTCATTGGATTCTCTTGCTAAATACTCTGACAAGGACAGAGAAAGACTGCACCCACGGATTGCCAACCTGTCACTTTGAGAGCTTCTCATTGGTCTTCCCACGTCACAAATAATGATCTAATGGTTCAGATGGATTGGAAGAAACACAAGGTGATCGTGTGGTTATGATGAAACTTTCCAGAAGGATCTCAGGCCTCTCATCCCTCACTCTCACTTTTACTATAAATAGTAGACGTTTTCTATTCATTTGTAAGTAGAATTTAGGTACCGTTACTTTGCAGAAGTTTACTCTCACTGTGTAATTTTCAATTTCTCAGTTGTAAACTTTCATAGATTCAAAAAAATTTCAGTTTCTTTTTTTGAATTTTTTTTATTCTACTGATTTTTAAGTAGTTTAAGTGAGATTAACAGTCTATTAGAACTTCTATTTTGTTTCAATAAGCTTCACAGAAGCTTACTAAAAGCTTCTTCAACCTTTAAAACTCTTAAATTTGCTATCTCTTTGATAAAAATTGTAAAAAAAACAAAAAAAAATAAATAATAAAAAAAATGTTTTCATTTACCTAAAACAGTTTGCAAATGAGTTTTTGTTAGTGTGATCAAGTTTTTATAAGCTCAGTAGAATTTTAGATATTGATTAGAAGAAGAAGCAGTTCATTACTTTTCAAGTTTTCTCTGGTAAACAAAAGTCAATGGAGCAGGGTGTGTGAAGAATGGGGTACACAGTGGTGGTTTATGGCTGCAGAGGTGGTTATTAAGCCTATTAAAGATAGGCTTGGGTTGTGTATTCTCCCTATTTCAGTTAGGGATTAAAAATTGTAAGTTTCATTTCACATTTTCTAGTAATAATCTGATTTACATATTTAGTAGCGTAGATTTGTGATAGTTTAGTTGTTAGTAGTTAACTGCTTATACTTGATCTTGTTTGAGTTGTATTTGATTAATCTGAGTTTGTTTGATTATCTGTGTTCCTATTGTGTGAATCTGTTTCTAGTATAGCTTTAGAATTGATAGATTTGTGCAACTGTTCTATTGCTGATTCATTGTGGTTGTTCATTGTTGGATTAGCTTATGTTACTGTTCTGTGACTGAATTTGCTTACTGTGGAGGTGAATTTTGTTTAAAAACAGTTAGTTGTAGTGTTATATGTTAGTGTAAAGAGTGTTTGGGATAAGGATCATTTGCTGAGTTGCAGTAGTTTTTGTTTAATAAAATTAGTTTAGGTAATACTTTAGGTATAATTAGGCTAGCTTACTCATAAAATCAGTAGGTTATAGTATTAAAAGTCAAACTTAGGATTAAATAGAAGTTAACTGTTTGGTCTTAATTAAATCAGTTAGCATTGTTTTAATAATCGTTTCAAATTAGCATTAGATATCTTAATTTAGTGTAAACTTAGCTTATTACAACATAATTGATATGATTGGATAGTTTGAATTTGGATTTGGTCAAATAGCTTATGCATCAATTAAGTCAACTGTATCAGCTTTTGTTCATCACCAGGGTACTGAACTAGGACTCAACTAGACTAGCAACTGATTATTATTGATAGGGCTTTTAAGGTTTTTAGCATCTCAGTATTGTAGACAAGTTTTTGCCCCATTAATTTTCACTTTGCAAGCTTATTAGTACTGCTTATTTGAACCTGCAAATTAGGTGCATTAACAAGGTATGCTGTTGTGAATTTAGGCCTGCATTTGTTATTATAGACTTGTATTCTGAGTAATTTTGCATCATTAGAGTAGATTTGAGCTTATAAAAGTGTGTTACTTAATTCCTGGTCCTTTGGCTTATTCTGTGCTCAACTGCTTATTCCAATTGCTTATTTGAAATTGCTTATTGCTATTTATCAGTGTTTCTATGTAATACCTGGTCTGATCTGAGTTTATTTGAACACATTTGGGTATAAGATACTTGTGGTTTAAGTTTCACTCAGTTTTGTAGCAAGTGCTTATTAATAAGCACTTGCAATAAGCTCTTTTAAGCCCAATAAGCACTTTTCAGCTTATTTTTTCATTTTCTTATTTTTCTTAGATTTCAAATATTATTTTAGAATTCTCATAAAAATTTTATAATTTTTCTTATTCATTTACTATTTCTTTTCATTTTTAAATAGTTTTTAGAATTTTAAATCAATTTTAATTTCAAATTAAATCACAAAATGACAAAAATAGTTTCTGATTTTATTTTTAAATTTCACTCAGTTTATTAAGATTTTTTTTAAAAAATAAATTTGTAGAATAAACTTTTCATTTTATAATTGGTTTAATTTTCTTTTATTAAATAAAATACATAAATAGTTTTTAATTCATAATAAAAAAATAAAAAGTCAAAATAATATATTTCTTTTTTTTAAAATTTTCTTTTATCATTTTAAAGTTTTAAAAATTTCATTTGAGCCCGTAGGTTTAGTCTAGCTTGAAATTCACTTTTTAATTTGTTACATAGACGTTTTTTTTTTTAGTTTACGTTTACGTTTTTATCGTTTGTGCTTACGTGCTTGTACATTTTGTATGATTACTTGTTTTTGTTTGTATTTTCATATAATTAGTTGTAAAACTCAAAAATTTTCACTTTTCACTTTTTCTCAACACGTTTTCACAAATCGTTAACCACGATTCCATTCACCTTCACACGGACCACGACCCGGGTTTTTCTTATCCGTTGAGCATTTACTTGGACTATAAATGATATAATTGGTTTTTAAATCAATCAATTTTTGGCGCTGCTTCCGGGGAAGGTTGAAGTGAATTTTGGTTTTCGTTTTTGAAAAAATCGTTGTTTTGAAAAACCTTCCTTGTAAATATTTTTTTATATAAAAAGTAAAAAATTAAAATATTAAACACTTTTCCTAAAGTGTTTACAAAATACCAAAAATATAATAAATCATCCTCACTCTACCTCTACAGAGTGTTGTAAACCAAATAACTTCGAACGCAAAAAGAGATCGTGAAATTAGTCGTTTTCGGATTACTTTAATTCTACAACCGACACCCTCGTTGTGCGTAGATTTGAAGGAAACGATTTCGGGTGACGAATCGATCACAAAAATAACAAAACAAAAGAAAAAGAAAAAAAAATATATTGTGATTTCTAGGTTTTCTTATAAATAAAAAACCCAAAAATATTGTAATTTCAAATTTTGTTCAAAAATTATAAAAACCAAAAAGATTTTCCTTTTCAAATTGATTTTTGAATTTTATTTTTAACTTTTGGTTTGTTTTTGGTTTATGAACACACGATCTTCGTCACACAACTTAATTTCACCACTTTCAAATCCCGGGAGGATTATACGACACACACACCGTGTTATTTTCCCAAACGTTGTGGAAATGAACAATAACAATCACGATAAGGTCCCTCCGGTGGGACCTCAACCTCCTCCCAATCTCCGTACGATGGAGGAGTTATGTCAACCAACTATGTTTGGACGTGGTGGCCCGATTGCCCCCGTCAATATCGAAGCGGCGGATTTTGGACTTAAGCATCACATGAATCAACAAGTCCAAAATTTTTGCCAATTCCATGGTTTACCGGGTGATGATGCAAACAAACATCTTGATAAATTTACCATCACTCAAAGTATGAAACAAAATGGTGTTACCGATGATGCCCTTCGTCTCTATCTTTTCCCATTTTCATTGGCGCATCATGCCATCGCTTGGTTTGATCGACTTCCAAAGAATTCTATTCATACGTTCAATGAAATGGTTTCTAAATTCTTGGCAAAATACTTTCCACCATCGATGGTGACGAAGTTAAGAAACGACATAAGCAATTTCCGACAACGTCCCGATGAGTCCTTATTCGAGGCATGGGAACGTTATAAGCTTTCAATCGATCGATGCCCGAATCACAATATGTTGCTCGTCACAATTATTGATACGTTTTATAATGGTTTAACTTTACGTCATCGTGATACGATCAATGCTGCTGCGGGTGGTACTTTTATGAAAAGACGCCCCGAAGAGTGCTATGATCTCATCGAGAACATGACCGCCCATCACAATTATTGGGATTCCTCTGTCGATAGGGACGAGTCATCGAGATCTACCAAGTCTTCCAATGCAGAAATTGCGGCTCTTAATAAGAAGTTCGATGAAGTTTTACGTGTTTTCACAAATCGGAATCAGAATAATAACCGTCAAGTTAATGTGATTAATCAAAATAGTGAAACATGTGGTGGTCCACATCCGTATTTTGAGTGTCCGGCAACCGGTGCCTTTGCTCACGAGAATGTGTATGCTACAAACATGGGTGGTAACGGTTACCAACCCCAAGGAGATCGGAATCTCCTTAGCTACCATTCTAACAATTATCTTGGACCACCACCCGGCTTTAATAACTGGTATGTGTTATTTTACACATACCTTTATACCTAAATTACGGACTTAAAAGACCAAAAACCTGACCATAAATGCCAAATATGTGTTGTTTTTGTGTTTTTACATGTGCAGGTACGGATATTAAGAAAAAGGACAAAAGAAAGGCAAAAACAACAACACGAGCATNAGTATGAAACAAAATGGTGTTACCGATGATGCCCTTCGTCTCTATCTTTTCCCATTTTCATTGGCGCATCATGCCATCGCTTGGTTTGATCGACTTCCAAAGAATTCTATTCATACGTTCAATGGTGACGAAGTTAAGAAACGACATAAGCAATTTCCGACAACGTCCCGATGAGTCCTTATTCGAGGCATGGGAACGTTATAAGCTTTCAATCGATCGATGCCCGAATCACAATATGTTGCTCGTCACAATTATTGATACGTTTTATAGTGGTTTAACTTTACGTCATCGTGATACGATCAATGCTGCTGCGGGTGGTACTTTTATGAAAATACGCCCCGAAGAGTGCTATGATCTCATCGAGAACATGACCGCCCATCACAATTATTGGGATTCCTCTGTCGAGAGGGACGAGTCATCGAGATCTACCAAGTCTTCCAATGCAGAAATTGCGGCTCTTAATAAGATGTTCGATGAAGTTTTACGTGTTTTCACAAATCGGAATCAGAATAATAACCGTCAAGTTAATGTGATTAATCAAAATAGTGAAACATGTGGTGGTCCACATCCGTATTTTGAGTGTCCGGCAACCGGTGCCTTTGCTCACGAGAATGTGTATGCTACAAACATGGGTGGTAACGGTTACCAACCCCAAGGAGATCGGAATCTCCTTAGCTACCGTTCTAACAGTTATCTTGGACCACCACCCGGCTTTAATAACTGGTATGTGTTATTTTACACATACCTTTATACCTAAATTACGGACTTAAAAGACCAAAAACCTGACCATTAATTCCAAATATGTGTTGTTTTTGTGTTTTTACATGTGCAGGTACGGATATTAAGAAAAAGGACAAAAGAAAGGCAAAAACAACAACACGAGCATGGGATTTGGAAAGAGTGTATTTAAAGCCGAAGCTGGGAAGGAATTTACAAGTGAGGATCTCAATTATGCTCTACATGACAAAATATACCTTGAAGATTCATCATTTGTCACAAGTGGCCCTTGGATTAATATTTCAAATTTGGCAGAATTGGTCCTTGATATTTCAAAAGTTACACAATGAGTCCTTATCATTTTAGCCTTATTAAACCTTATAACTGAATTTAACACAAACTCAATCCAGTTTCCACCTTTTTACCCAAGCCCAATTCTTAAACAAATAACCAAAACCCACCAAATAAAACCTTTTAACCCGGCCCACAACCCCCATTCAGTCAAACTCATAACCACGGGTCAAACATGAAACAAATAATAAAAAAAACCTTTTACCCACTCTTCCCGCCCCCTTTTCCCCTTTTTAACCCAGCCACATGAACCCTAATTTACCCGTCCCTTAAAATTACCACAATTAAGGGTAATTGTGTCAATTAACTCAGGATTCTAGAAGCTGACAACTTGTCAGAAGGTGTCAGGGCGCGGATTGCCAAGGTGTACTTATGGACGGCTGGGATCGAAAGGAACACCTCATCAAAGTGTAATCAAGGGCTCAAAATAGATGGGATTTTCATATGGGATCAAGAGAGGATATTCTATAATGATGCTCATTCCAGGAACTTCTCAGCTCAGCTCTATAAATAGAAAGCTCACTCCTCACAATTCGTTTGGTTAGCTTAGGAGTAGAGTAGAGTAGTTAATAGGGTAGTGAACTGCTTTTAGAGTATATTGCAATCATTTAAACGTTTCATAATAAAAATTTTAGTGTATTTGTTTTCAATTCAAGCTCATTTACTTAAATCTGTTTTCATTTAGTTGTTATCAAATTTACTTTAAGCTTTACCACTGTTTAAATCAGCTTATCAGTAGCTCATTCAAGTTTATCAAAATCTTGTGATGAGTTATTTCACTCAACTTCTGTTTTAAATAGTACTAAGGGCTTCAGTCAACGAAAGTCAAAGGTGGTATGGTTATTGTGATTCTGGTAATTCTGATGATAGATCATTGGTTTCTGGTAATGTTTGAGCCTATCTAAAAGATAGGCTTGGCTGTGATTGAAAGTCAATCCTATTTCAGTTAGGATTCATAATTTGTAAGTACCATTTTATACTTTAAAATCTCATAACTGCATTTAATAGTTCTCTAGAGTAGATTGCTGTTTAATGATTGATTGTTGTTATTTCTGTTTGTGTAGATCAAGTGTGAGCTTAGATTCTTTGATTTAGTGAATTGGTAGTGAAGTTCATGTTAACTGCATTTTATAGCTTCATAACTGTTTGAGTCTGTAATATGTTGATGTGGTTATTAGTTGTTTGATTTTTCTGCTTATTAGATCTTTACTGCATAAATGTGAGTTAGACTGATCAATAGTTTGGAATTTATAAGCTTGAATCTCATAATGTTAGTGAAACCTGCTCATTCAGGGGTGTTTGGATCTGCTCATATTTTGGAGTTATTGTGGTTTATTTGATGTTTGTTCTGCATAGCTAGTCTTCTATAGGTTAGTTTAGGTTAGATATAGCATAATATTTGTAGGAATTATAGAAAAAGTCAAAAATAGCATTAGGATCCATACCTGCTTGAGTTTTTATGATTAAAGGTTGCTGAATTTGTTGATTATATGCAATACATGATGGAGGTTGTGAATTTAGTGCTTGAACATGTTAAGTGAACACCTAGTAACAGATTTAGGCAACTAAAATTGGTTAAAGTAAAAGTTTGTCTCACATTCAAAAGTTAGCAGCCTTTTGTTAACCAGTTTTCATGATCTTATCTTTGGCCAAATTGGAGTTCAATTAAGGCTTTAGAATTAGGGCTTTTAGGTTTTTCATAATCTCAGTAGTGTATAGAAGCTTTTGCCCCCATAATATTTTACAATAGAGATTTTTAGGACTGCTTATTAGCTCTTGCTAAGTAGGTACTAAGCACTTGTTTGCTGATTTTACTTAGGACTGCATTTGTGATTATAAGCTTGTAATTTGAGCTTTTCTGGTTGTATTGAATAGTATTAAGCTTACTTTAGTGTATTTCATTGTTTTTAAGCTTCTGGCTTATTAAGGATCACTTATGCTTATTGCTTGTGCTAATTGAAAACTGCTTATTGGTTCATTTAAGTGATTATGTGTTATCATTGATATAATTCCTGTTTCATAGAGCTTATTCGAGTATAATACACCTTCTGTGTCAGTTTTACAAAGTTTTGTTACAAGTGCTTATTAATAAGCACTTGTAATAAGCTGATTTTAAGCCAATAAGCACTTTTCAGCTTATTTTTCTATTTTTCTTATTTTTCCTAGATTCCAAATAATATCTTAGATTTTCTGTAAAAATTTCATAATTTGTCTCATTCATTTACTATTTCTTTTCATTTTTAAATAGTTTTTAGAATTTAAAATCATTTTTAATTCCAAATTAAATCACAAAAAGACAAAAACAATTTCTGATTTTATTTTTAAATTTCATATTCAGTTTATTAAGATTTAAAAAAAAATTGTAGAATAAATTTTTCATTTTATAATTAGTTTGATTTTCTTTTATTAAATAAAATTACATAAACAGTTTTTAATTCATAATAAATAAATAAAAAGTCAAAATAATATTTTTCTTTTTCCTAAAATTTTCTTTTATCATTTTAAAGTTTTAAAAATTTCATCTGAGCCCTTAGGTTTAGTATAGCTTGAAATTCACTTTTTAATTTGTTACATAGACGTTTTTTTAGTTTACGTTTTCGTTTTTGAAATTTGTGATTTACGTACTTGTACATTGTGCATGATTACTTGTTTTTGTTTGTATTTTCATAAAATTAGTTATAAAACTTGATAATTTTCACTTTTCACTTTTTCACAACACGATTTCACGAATCGTTAATCACAATTCCATTCACCTTCACACGGACCACGACCCGGGTTTTGCTTATCCGTTAAGCTTTTCCTTGGACTATAAATGATATAATTGGTTTTTAAATCAATCAATTTTTGGCGCCAACCGCAAAATCAAGTTGTGCCACATCGAAATAATCAAGTCAATCAAAATCAAAATCGAACAAATCATGGTTTTCAAAATCAAAATCAAGGGTATTATCAAAATCGGGGTTTTCAAAACCAAGAGAATCATAACCAAGGCCCGAATCAAGGGAATTTTCAAAATAATGGTAATCATGGAAATCAAAATCATGGAAATTTTCAAAATCATAATCAAGGTTTTCATCAAAACAACCGACGACAAAATTTCAATAATCAAAATCAAGTTGTGAATCAAAACCAAACGTCCTCGGATGAAATGCTCAAGCAATTTATGCAAAAACAAGAGGAAATGAATAAAATGATGCTTAATCAAATGGCCGAATTCAAGAAACGTTTAAATGATCGACCCTCGGGTTCGGGTACTACGTCTCTTCCAAGCAACACGATCGCTAACCCGAGTGGCGATGTTAAGGCGATCACGACACGAATTGGTGTTTCATATGATGGACCTACGGCTCCGACTACCTCTTCTTCTCTTCCTCCCAAGGTAGTCGACCGTGGAACCGAGGCGACAACGGATACGGAACTTCCTACTAATAATGGAAGGACCGAAAACATCCAACCTCCGGTTGTCCAAACGTCTAAAGAAAAAGAAAATGTGTCTAAAGGAAAGGAAAAAGTCATTTTTGAACAAGAAGAACCCGTTAAAACCAAACTTCCTTATCCTTCGCGTTTAAACGATCAAAAGTACCGCGAGAAAACAAACCACCAAATGGAAAAGTTCTATCAAAATTTTCATGATCTTCGCTTTGATTTAAGTCTCGTGGATGCTATCCTTTTGATGCCAAAATTTGCGTCGATGATCATAAACTTGTTGAATAATAAAGAACAATTGTTTGAAATGGCAAAAACACCTTTGAATGAGAATTGTTCGCCGGTTTTCCTTAAGAAGCTTCCCGAAAAGCTTGGAGATCCCGGCAAGTTCTTAATTCCGTGTAATTTTCCGGGGATGGTTCAATGCTTCGCCCTAGCCGATTTGGGTGCTAGCATTAACCTTATGCCTAAATCGATGTAGAAGAAATTGTCTCTTCCCGATCCTACTCCCACGTGCATGACCCTCGAGCTCGCCGATCGATCTACTTCTCATCCCATTGGAATCGCCGAGGATGTCATCGTTAATGTTGGAAAATTCCATTTCCCTGCCGATTTTGTGATTGTCGATTTTGATGCCGATCCAAGGGTTCCTCTAATTCTCGGTAGAGGTTTCCTAAGGACGGGCCGTGCTTTGATTGATGTTTACGATGAGGAGATTACTTTGCGAAATGGTAATGAAGCCTTCACGTTTAACTTGGACCAAATGATGAGACACTCCTCCACCGATGCTTGCATGTCCGTTAATCGAATTGATGTTGTTTCGGAGGAGTATTCTCAAGAACTTCTCGGTTTCTCTAATGATTCTTCGAGTGGCAATCCCACTACTTTTTCTCAACCTATTGTTGCCGACTCTTCCCCTTCCCTCACTCCGTTTGAGGGAAGTGATTTAAATTTGGAAGAAGTCAATGAATTTCTTGCTACCGATACATCTTCTTTATCGGATGTTGATGATTCTTACTACGATACGGAGGGAGACATTCTTTTACTTGAACAACTTTTGAATGAAGATCCGTCTACGTCTCTCCCTCCGAAGGATATTCATGTTAAAGAAATCAAAGAAGTTGAGCCATCTAACGAAAAACCTCCTGAGCCCGAGCTCAAGGACTTACCTCCTCATCTTGAGTACGCTTTCTTACAAGGAACCAACAAATTTCCCGTTATCATTTCTAAATCCCTTTAAGATGAGGAGAAGAACCGTCTTTTAGATGTGCTTAAGAAGCATAATAGTGCCATCGCTTGGCAAATTTCCGACATCAAGGGCATAGACCCTCGTTTTTGTACTCATAAGATTTTACTCGAAGATAATTTCAAACCATCCGTCCAACAACAACGACGGGTTAACCCAAAAATTCATGAAGTGATTAAAAAAGAAGTTATCAATTTACTCGACGTTGGGATGATTTATCCCATTTACGATAGCCCATTGGTTAGCCCAGTTCATTGTGTTCCGAAGAAAGGTGGTATAACCGTTGTTAAGAACGATGATAATGAGTTAATTCCCACACGTCTCGTCACCGGATGAAGAGTGTGTATCGACTACCGTAAACTTAATGATGCAACTCGTAAAGACCATTTCCCGCTTCCTTTTATGGATCAAATGCTCGAACGTCTAGCGGGAAATGAGTTCTATTGTTTTCTTGATGGTTTTTCTGGCTACTTTCAAATTCCGATTGATCCCCAGGATCAAGAAANCGAAGAAAGGTGGTATAACCGTTGTTAAGAACGATGATAATGAGTTAATTCCCACACGTCTCGTCACCGGATGAAGAGTGTGTATCGACTACCGTAAACTTAATGATGCAACTCGTAAAGACCATTTCCCGCTTCCTTTTATGGATCAAATGCTCGAACGTCTAGCGGGAAATGAGTTCTATTGTTTTCTTGATGGTTTTTCTGGCTACTTTCAAATTCCGATTGATCCCCAGGATCAAGAAAAGACCACTTTTACTTGCCCTTATGGAACGTTTGCTTATCGACGTATGCCATTTGGCTTATGTAATGCTCCAGGCACGTTTCAAAGGTGCATGATGACCATATTTCACGATTTGATCGAGAAAACAATGGAGGTCTTTATGGATGATTTTTCGGTATATGGTGATTCTTTTACGTCTTGTCTCTCCCATTTGGAGAAAATGCTCCAACGATGTGAAGAAACTAATTTGGTTCTCAATTGGGAGAAATGTCATTTCATGGTTAAAGAGGGTATAGTCCTCGGCCATAAGATTTCTAAGGCCGGGATTGAGGTTGATAGAGCTAAAGTCGATGTGATCGCAAAATTACCTCATCCCACGACCGTCAAGGGAATCCGAAGTTTCCTCGGTCATGCCGGCTTTTATAGACGATTCATTCAAGACTTTTCTAAGATAGCCCGACCTTTACCCACATTCTTGAAAAGGATGCCCCGTTTATCTTTTCAAATGAGTGCATTGATGTATTTAATATTCTTAAGAAGAAGTTAACGGAGGCTCCGATCTTAGTTGCCCCTGATGAGGTGAAAAGTGTACCCATTTTAGGGGGTCATTTAAGCCCTAATTCGTGTTAATATGATCAAATATTGCCCTAAATCGTTCCTTTTGTCATTTTAGGTACTTTTGAGAAGAATTCTGGAAAACACATCATTTTGGACGTTTTTGGAGCATAAAGTGAAGAAAACGACAAAGTCTCAAAAGAATGCTGGAAATCCTTCCTGACGGCGTCAGAGTCACAAGGTGACGCCGTCAGCCAACCAAGACAAAGGAGTGGATTCTGACTATACGTGACGCCCTAAGAAGAAAATGTGAAAATAACACCTGACGGCGTCAGGTGTTAGGAGATGTAGGCCGTCAGGTGTAAAGCTAACAAGAGACGGCCCAGAGCTATTTTACATGTGACGGCGTCAGAGATGGATCTAGGTGATCCGAGAACCCTAGAGGCGCTGATTCGTTGTGTTTTCTTGTCAAAACAATTTATCAAAAATACCAAGACGTGGAGAAATACAAGTAAACCCTTTGTGAAGAGGATTACCTCATAAACTCATGCAATGTGGTACTTTTAAGACCGGGAAAGTGATTTCCCGAGTCGTACCCCAACGAGGTGTGAATGGAAAGCTTCGTGAAAGATTCGGGATTAAAATCTTGTATGTTTGATTGTGAAGATTGTTTGGTTTTGTTTGTACGTTAAATTAACGAAATTGGAAAATTAACGAAAGAAAATGAAATTACCTAAAGGGAAACAAAAGGCAAATGGCAACTAGGGGAATCCTAAAACACTACGGGAATTAAAATTAGGTATCGGGAATCCTAAAACACAAGTTAACAAATAAACGTGACGTTTATTTAAGATAAACGTCAACGTACAAATAAAAATGTGAAATCTAAGCACGAAAGGTCCTACGGGCATACAACCAATTATTTTACGTACTAAATGACAAAACAAAATTTTAGAAAAAAGAAAATTAATTATTTAATAAAAATCCTATTTAATATTAATTAAAAACTAAATAACACAAATTAAATTCTAATAAATAAATTACAACTCCTAAAAATCTGAAACTTTTTATACAAATCCTAAAAGTGAAAAATAAATTTTAAGAAATGTAAAAAGTGGGGGTGGTAGTTTCAAAATAAGCTGGATTAAGGTAAATAAGCAAATAAGCCAAAACAAGAATAGATGGGTTAAATAAAAAACTAGGAAGATAGTAACTGAGAAAAGACCCTAGGGCAGTTGGTATTGTGTGTGTGGTGTGAGGCTTGGAGTGCAAGAGGTCCAGGGTTCGAATCCCAACTCTTGCACTTTTTGCAAATTATTTTTTTTTTCTTTTCTGCTTCCTTTTGACTAGCACAGACACAAACACAAACTAAAACTTAAGAGCTTTTGGAAGAAAAATCTTTCAAACCCCAACTTAAACAATTCCAAATTCAGTTTCAAAGATCAAAGTTGTTTTTTTGATTTCAAAATTCTTTTTCTCTTGTGACTGCCAAACTTAGGCCACCAATCAAATGAGCTTGAACAAGCTTAAGGTTTGAATAAGCTCAACAATAACAATAAGCCGTAACAACAATAATTAACAACAAGAACAAACAACAAGCTCAACAACAAGAACAAGAATGATCAACAAGCTCAGCGTGACAAGTACAACAGCAGCAACAAATAGGAACAACAAATAAGCTTGAAAAAGCAATAAGCTTACAAAAGCTTATACAAACATATAAAAATGACAACAATCACAGCAACAAATAGCAATCATAACAACAAGATCAACAAACAAAATCAAAAACAAGTCCACCACAAAACTCAGCTGAATCAAGAACAATAGCAGCAGCCATCACAAAAAAAAAGCCAAAAGAAGGCTTCAAAAAGCAGTCTCAATAAGCAATATAGGGTAAACTAAATTCATAAGCCTAAACTATACATAGGGGGCTACTCAAAATGACAAAAATCAAAAGATTTCACCAAGAATTGACCACTATATAGCCAAATGAAAATTGGACGAAACTAGGGTGCAGGGGAACATATTTGCCAAACAGTCAACTTCCCAATCAAATTTACCTAGGCAAATCACTTCCAAATTGAGATTTTCTTTTTGAGAATGATAAACAAGCTGACAAAGATCCAAAATCAACAAACTTTATCAAAATTCATCAACAATTGAATCCTAGAGAGTGATTTGACTTTTGCTCAAAAACTGAGTATGCAAATCTTTTTGACTTTTTAAGATTTTATAAAATTTGACTTATATGAACTTGAATCCTAATTTAAGTACTTATAATGTTAAATTAAGCTACTTTGCAACTACTTCAAGCTAAGTTATTTAGTTATTCCACTATTTCTATGACAATGCTACCTAGAATTTTAACAGTGAATGAGAAAATAGATATATAAGCTAATTTGACTTTTTCACTAATAACTACAGGAATTTATGGCCTAAATGATCTAGTATTACCTAATGTGAGTTGAGTAGACCTAAAGCTACCACTGAAACCAAGCCAACCACAGTTAACCTATCTATTCCAAACACCCCTTTATTATGGCTAAGTTGAACAATTTCAAGAGACCTCACTGATTCAGTCCATAAAACCCATTCCTGAGGATATAATGTGCAAGCATAATCTCATTTAAGCATAATGACACTAATAATAGCAACATTCCCTAAGAATCAATATTATACACATTTGGTCAACTTACAAGACAAGTCTCACGAATGAATTAACACCTTAGAGGTAAACTGGCTAACACCTAGAGCTGATCATAACTAGCATAAAGACACATTAAAGACTTAAATAAGCAAGATTAGACCATACTACAGTAAACTTGCAAAAATATAAGAAATAATGCTTACAAATACCACCAGCTTAAACCAAAGAACCAAGAACTAGAAACACATTCCTACTACTCCCCATGGAGTTCTAAACCAATTTCAGCATCATTCTCTGCTAATGCTTCTCTGCTTCTTCTTTTCTTCTTTTTATTTTTGTGAATTTTTTTTCTTTAAATGAGATTTTCTTGCTTCAAAGCTTTAAATTTTTTTTTCTTTTCAACTGCTTACACAAGATTCTGAGATTACTCAAAAGCATAAACTAACATTAATAATAAAAACTTGGAAAAATTGAAATTTAAGAGGAAAACTGAAATAACTTGAAACTTTAATAAAACTTAAATTTATTTGAAGATACTGAATTACAACTGAAAAATAAGAGAATTGAAAGAAAATACAAGGAAAGGGATGCCATGAAAGGCTTACACAAGGTCCTATTTATACTAAACTAAGACTAGGGTTACTTCTTCACTTTGTGCTTCTTTTGTGAGTGCAAACAGCTTCAATACCATCTTGTGCTTCTTGTGAATAAATCCCACTCGTTGATTAGTCTTTGGAGTCATCTCAGCCTTCCAATTGGTTTTGGCGCCCATGTGGTGTTGTGGATTGCCAGGGTGGAAGGTGGTAGGTACACAATTGTGAGTATAAAATGAAGATAGTGGGATGGGGAGTGGTGTTTGAGGACAAACTAGGATGGTGATGGGTGGTTTGGAGGTTTGCAGGTTTGAGTGGGAGATGGAAGGGGAAGGAGATGGAGTCCTGTTCCCGTTTTGACCTTATTGACCTGCCTGATATAGCTTGAACTAAATGATGGGTTTTGGGCTTAGGTTTTATTTATTTGTATGATGGGCTGGTTGGGTTTTCGGGATATAAAGAGTTTATTTGTTGGGTTGAAAGTATAACCAGGGTCCGTTTGGTTTTGTCATCAAGTAAACACAAGGACCAAAAATGTAAACTCTTGAAACTGAAGGGATTGAATCTGCCACCTTTCCAAAGTATCACCAAGGACCAACATGCCAAGCTTATTATTCCAAGGACCAAAATTTACTTTTCCATATATATATATATTTTAAATTCCCAGGGACCTTTTTTGCCAATTATGAAACTTCAGGGACTAATCTTGCAAACTTTCGAAACTTTTCACCAAAGGACAACTTTGAAAGCTTTTTGATTTTAAAAAGACCTTAGATGACTTTTCTTACAAAATAATTGTCTAGGGACTGATTTTGACAACTTTTGAAAGTTGAGGGACTGAAACTGCTAATTATGCAACAGTTTGTTCGTTTTTCATTCGTTTTCAATCATTTTGCATATAAAACACAACCCTGGGATATTTTGGGTATTTTGATGCATTCTTGAGTATTTTTATGTGTTTTGGCAGTTCAAATAAGACAAAACTGACGAGTATTTGCATACTCATCAGGCGGCGAGCTGACGGTGTCAGGATGTATAAGCTGACGCCGTCAGAGTGTATTTTCTATATATACTTTTCTATTTTTCATTCATTGGGGGGCAACTTTTTGGCAACAAACCCTAGACGATTTTGTCAGCTTTTTCAAGGGTTTTTCACCCTTGATTCTTCCATGTTCAATTGAAGATAAGTCTCCCTTCAAATTAATCAATATGTCGCTTGTCTTTCAATTGACATGCTAGGCTAGATTTATCTTGTGTTTGCTTAGATCTAATGAAACCTAATTATTGATTATTGGTTGTTGGTGTGTTATTAATTATATTGGATGATTGTTTATCGATGTTAGGCTTAAGAAAACTGGCTAACCTCCTATACGGTAACTTGCTTGAACGTCTTAAGAAACATGAACCAATGAGTACTAGGTTATTATGGTTGTATTTAATGCATGAGCGAATTCTAATGATCCCATGTTAGGAGCTTCTTAGCCGGCTCGACATAGGAGTGAAGTAGGAGCTTATAGAGTTGGGGAAGTACGTACGCCACCCCACGAATGGTATTAAGGAATACACCCGTCATCCACGCAATTAATACACACTAACCAACCGGTAAAAGATAGTTAGGGAGTAAGGAAATCTAAGTAAACACACTTGTCTCCATATAAGTTTCACAACCTTTTATTTTCTTGTTATTTTATTTTATTTGCAATAGTAGTTTTTGGGTTAGTTGGCTAGCAACTAATTCCGCCCACTCCTTCAAACCCGAGATTTTACTTGCTTTCATAAAATATAAAAAATACAAAAATAATCTTCCCTCACCCTTAGACCTAATTAGAGTAGCTTTTCATACCTAACGAACACTATTCCCTGTGGAGAACGATCAATCCCCCGTACTTACCACTACACTATACTACATCGGTCAGGTACACTGCCTGGTGGGGTTGTAAGCCTCTTGAGATCCCTCGAGAGGTAAAACCTGTTGTAAGGTTGCAAAACCACGCATCAAGTTTTTGGCGCCGCTGCCGGGGAATAGTTATTGTTTAGGTTGAATTTTTATTTTATTAGGTCTACTCACTAGATTCCTTTCTAGTGAGATTTTTATTTTATTTTTCTAGGATTTTCTTTAGTCTATCTTTTTTCTTCGTGTTTTTGTTCGTAACCATTACCATCCGACATCATGGAAGGTGGTAATATCCTTGATCCCAACAACCCACCACCACAACAACCACCACAACCAAACCAACCTCCTAGAGCCCGTACTTTAGGAGAGTACTCCCGTCCTAGCCACCATGGCTATCGAAACACCATTGAGCTCACCCAAGGAGCCAATGTGTCTCCCTTGCGATCCGACACCATCCGGTTGGTGCAAAGCGGATGTGCATTCCATGGACTTCGTTCCGAAGATCCAAATCAACACCTCAAGGATTCCCTTAAGATCGTAGATTCTATAGACCTTGATGTTGAAACTCTAGAGACTACCCAATTACGTCTCTTCCAATTCTCTCTGCGAGACCATGCTAGTCAGTGGCTAGAACGTCTACCCGCAGGATCCATCACCTCTTGGGATGATCTCACCACTCGTTTCCTTGCTCAGTTTTTCCCACCGGGAAGAACTACCAAGCTAAAGAATGATATCTTGATGTTCCAACAATGTCAAGGCGAAACCCTCTACGAGGCATGGACTCGATTCAAGGACTTACTCCAAAAAGTCCCTCATCATGGCATAGACCTTTGGCTCCAAGTCCAAATCTTCTATGACCATATCAATCTCCCCACGAGGCAAACCATTGACCAAGCGGCCGGTGGTAAGCTACGTGATCTAAGTGCGGAACAATTATGGGATCTCCTAGAAGATCTTGCTCTCTATGACAACGAAAGTTGGAATGATCCACGTGATTTGAATAAAACAGTCAAGGCAATATCTTTGCCTTCAAATAATTCAAGCACTTCCGACCGTAGGATCATAGTGAAGACCAAGTCAAGTTTCTTATAAAATCCTACGAGGCTCCTAAACCTTCAAGCCAAGTGAACAAAATCACTTCTTCGTGCGAATTATGTAGTGGTCCCCACGACACTCGTGATTGCATGGAACTCCCCGAACAAGCATTTGCGGACTACGCATCCTCGCGTACCGACAGAGCGGGAGACAAGTGGTACACTTTCAAACCCGAGCCAAACCCTTACGGTGATTCATACAACCCCTCATGGAGAAATAACCCAAACCTTAGGTGGAAGCCAAACCAAAACGCGCCCCAAACCAATTCTTCCAACCCACCTTATTGTTTTCAACCCAACGGTTCAAACTCGAACCATACCTTCAATAACAATCCTTCCAACAACAATGGTAGTACCAATAATCTCGAAGGATTGATGTCTCAATTTATGGCATCTCAAGAAGCTCGAATAGCTAGATTCGAATCCGAATTCAATCAACAACAAACGGAGATGACCAATAAGATAGACAACTTATTGAAAGCTCTCAATAACCAAGTGCTATCACCTCCACATAAGGACGCTAGGAACACAAATAGCGGACCCCAAGTTAAAGACCCTTCTTCATCCAAACATGTCCACTTCATCAACGTTGTCACCATTAAACCAATTGATAGGAGTGAGGATAATAGTGAACCTAAGGATGAGGTTAAGAAAGTTGAGGTAGATAAGGAAATTAGGAAAAGTGAGACTAAAGAAGTAGATGATTAAGAGGACTACTTCAATAGGTTACCAACTAGGGAAGGGCGGGCATACCATAAAGATTTATTCGATGACTCCGAGACACCATACTTCCTAGGTAATCCGATTATCAAAATGGGCGACCCTTCTAATCTCAACATACCATGCAACATCGGACATTTTCATGTGTGGAAAGCTTACATCGACCCTAGATCGCCCGTAAACATCATGACTCGAGCCCAATACAACTTGATAATGAAAAATCAACTTGGGTATAGGGTATTCCCCGATAAGGGATGGATTAGTAACTTCACGGGAAGAGTTAGGGGATTACCGGTTTATATAGGAAACTTCACCTATGTCACCGACTTTGTGATTGTAGAAGATATCCGCCCAATAGTCGATGCAAGTTTAACTCAAGTAGTTTTGGGAAAGCCATTTATTGAGGTCTCTAGAATGACTTATGAGCCTTCCTTAGGGATAGTTAGATTAAAGGATGAGACCGATGAAGTGAACTACCAAATGCCATATAAGATAGAGCAATTCCAACACTTGTCAAACTTTGAGAAGGAGCTTAAACAAGCGGTCTACTATAGGAATGATGAGGATAGACATAGGGGAGTGGGCTATGTCATGGAAAGGATATTCGGTTTCTACAAGGATTGTTTGAAATTAGGACCGGATTATAAAACCGGACAAGAGGATGACCTAGAAACCATGACCAGCGATGGAGTCACATAATGTACGGTGACTTTGAGTCTAGCTACAAGATTCGTTAATAAAGAAAAGCGCTTCTTGGGAGGCAACCCAAGCTTTATTTGCTTTGTGTTTGTTTATTTATTTGTTTGTTTGATTTTATTTGTTTCCGTATGTATGTTATTCTTCTTGTTATTGATTCATGCTTCAAAAACTAACTTGTGAAAATGCTTTATTTTGTTTTAAACTTCGTCTTAACTACATATAAAGGTATTTTGCAAAAGATAAGTGTAAGGGAAATCTAAATCGGTTTATAAGAACGAATGAACATGAATCATAACAATGTAAATTAACATGCATATTAGTACTTGTTTGAGTCAAATGCTTGTATCGAGTCATAATGATGTTTTTGCAGGAATTCCAGGAAGTAAGGTATAGTTTTTCCAAAATTTTTTTTCCAGAAACTTAACATGAGAATTCTGTCAGATCATTTATGACGGCGTCAGGAATTACAACCTAACGGCGTTAGGCAGTAATTTTCTGAAACTTTTGAAAGTTTTGTTTTTCTTCCGGAATCATAAAAAGGTTTGTTAATTCTCTAATTTATAATCTCCAGGAATTCTGCAAAAACATTCATTCCACAAGCATTATATCCTATTATAAATTATACCGCCGATTTTAAGCGAGGTTCGCCTTTATTGTTTTTCAGGTTAATAGGTTATTTTAGACAAGGATATGATTTATATTTCGGAAGGGAAGCTTTGAGCGTTCATTTTTCTTGGAAGAAGATCTAACCATGTTACCTCACTATCCACACCAAACGAATCAGGGGAGTATTTGTTTCATTCTTTCATTTTCATTACTTTGACAT